>CAXKVX010000248.1:0-54347 GCA_964058865.1 Eleocharis quinqueflora | reverse complement strand
GTCATTATTTCTATTGATTTTAGTAGGATTGTCTCCAGTTGTTGTATCCTAAGGTTTACTCGGATCAAATCTGTATTGTTTGCTTTTGTTTGTGCTTGATAGAAGTCCTTATTGTTGAGCACTTCCTGGTAATTTGGTTCTGATTTGTTTACAACTGGGACCCTGGTATTAACTCATTGAATTTTATCAATATATTTTATATAATTTCATTTTTTCTTGCTGAATTCATTTATTTCTCATATAACATAATAATTATGAGTTCGTATTTTGAAGGTTCACATTACTCAAGGAGACTATAACGGCACAGCGGTTATTGTCTCGTGGGTGACAGCAGATGCACCAGGATCAAACACCGTAAGATACGGAAAATCCAAAAAGAATCTCCATCTTTCTGCTGAGGGAGATGTTAGGCAGTATATGTTTTACAACTACACATCTGGATATATCCATCACTGTCTTCTCACTAACTTGGAGGTGCTTTGAACTCGATCGCTATTATAGTACAATTTTGTAGAATTAATGATCTAGAACAAGTTCATCAGTGATTATATTAAAATTAAAGGCCTAATGGTTTTTGTTTTAGCTCAAAATGAACACGATAGTTTTCCTCATTTTCCGTTTCCAGGGTGACTCTAAATATTATTATGCCGTCGGGGAAAATGACACCATTAGACAATTCTCGTTCCGAACTCCCCCCGCACTTGGTCCTGATGTCCCATATACCTTCGGGCTTATAGGTGAAGCTCTGAATTTCCTACTTTCTCTTCCTTTTTTCTGTAGATTTCGTGGGAACATAATTTTGCATAAAATCTACTAATGCACGGTGTATTGCTGTCATGTGCAGGTGATCTTGGCCAAACCTACGACTCCAACAGTACTCTTTCGCACTACAAAGCGAATTCAGATGCTGATGCATTGCTTTTCGTTGGCGACTTCTCTTATGCTGATAACTACCCAAACCACGACAATGTCAGATGGGACACATGGGGCCGGTTCATTGAGAGCAGCGTAGCCTACCAGCCATGGATTTGGACTGTTGGAAACCACGAGATCGACTTTGTCCCTGAAATTGTCAGTTCAATTGTTTTTTTCCTTTTTCCAAAATTTCTAGTCTAGATCTAAGAGCTGGTATGAACAACACTTTGTGTCATTTTAGGGGGAAACTACTCCTTTCAAGCCGATGTCGAACAGGTACCCAACTCCATACAAAGCATCTGGCAGTACAGAGGCTTACTTTTACGCAATCAGACGCGCCTCCGCACACATCATTGTCTTGGCATCCTACAGTGCATATGGTACAACTAGCCGGCCAGGCCATAACACTGCTCTTTCTTTTACTCTAAATCAGTGTTTTAAAGAAAAACAGAATGCGCTCCACGGACAGATGGGGTACCATCAAGCGACCACTAATCATTATACGATCGATTAATTGAATTTTTGCAGGATTTATCGTTCATATTTTAATATATAAAGAACTAACAATTCAATAAAACAAAATTACTTGCATATTTACGAGTATAATATTGACTAACTTAATTTAAGAAATAATAAATAAAATTTTAAAAGTATGAATTAGTAATACTTTAGTAATTGTTCAACTGTAGTATTCATATTTATTATATTTTAATCAATTTGATATTTAATTGGTTAATTAGTTGAATTTGGCGGTCGATTAACCGGCTTGTCAGTCGATTAATCATGTTTTGTGGCCAACTAATTATTTGTATTCGCAAAATACTATTATACACTATTTGACGGCTTATCCACCGACAACGACTACTCGGACGATAAATCGGTCTTGGCGGCCGATTTTTAAAAACACTGCTAAAAACAATCCATGAGAATTTCTTAAATCTTATATCTGAACATGTGGTTTCTTCTGAATTTCAAGGGAAATATACACCCCAATACCAGTGGCTCCAAACTGAACTTACAAAAGTGGATAGAACAGTGACTCCATGGCTGATTGTACTTGTGCATTCGCCGTGGTACAATAGCTACAATTATCACTACATGGAGGGTGAAACCATGAGGGTCCAGTTCGAGGCGTGGATGGTGAAATACAAGGTCGATGTGGTGTTTGCTGGCCACGTCCACGCCTATGAGCGTACTGTGAGTAACAGCTATATTTCTTTTCCTTCTACATGTCATTATTGATTTAAATTTTCTAACTATTGGTGGTTGGCATATTTGTTTTATGAAATGATTCATGATTTGGTTACATATTTTGTTATCTCGAGCTATTATATATCAGCAAGCATTTCAAGGGACCATGATACATGCAGAGAGATTCACTGAAATTGGAAGGTTGATTCTGAAAGGATGGAACAAGAAATCCAAATTGACCAATAATATTGCATTCTTTTCCTTCTTATTTGCAGCACCGAATTTCCAACACAAACTACAACATAACGAACGCGAACTGCTTGCCAGTCGCCAACATAAATGCTCCTGTATACATCACAATTGGTGATGGAGGAAACATCGAAGGCCTTGCTACCAAGTAATTCATACTTTTTAATCATACCAAATCTTATTCTTGTGTGAATTTTTTATGCGGCTCAGTATGTCGTCTGAGATTCAGTTAACATTCCAATATTTCAAAATTTTAATTATGCAGCATGACAGAGCCTCAACCGAGCTACTCAGTTTTCAGAGAGGCGAGCTTTGGTCACGCCATCTTTGACATCAAAAACAGGACTCATGCATATTACACCTGGCACCGCAACCAAGATGGCAATGCTGTTGCTGCCGATTCCATGTGGTTCACCAACAGATATTTCAACCCAACAAATGACTCCTAAGTTGATGCTGGCGACAACTGATTCATCGTATCTATATTTGATTGTTAGATTGAATATGTTTATTCAAAAGAAGATCTGAGTTTCGTCGTATTCTTTTTTTTTTATTTCTTTTCCATGCTGTAATATGTACTCTGTTGTCGTATTCGTATCCGAAGATATCTGTATCCTTATTCGTATCCGAAAAAAATTAAACGAATAATGATATGGTTTGGCTATCATCTATCTGTATTCGACCATTTAGCTATTATCTAATAATATTTGAAGTTATTGAAGATATTTATTTTCGATTATCCGATTGTATCCGAATTCATAATAAAAAAGTTCCTATTATATATAAATTTTATTAGATTTTGTATGAAGATCTCAAATCTAATTAATTTTAGATATAATTTGTGTTTATGTATCACATTTTTTTTATAATTCATTGAAGCATTTGGATAAACATATAACAAATAAGGATTTCTTTATTATTCGAATAATATTAGTTTCGTATTCGCATTCGTCCAATAATCGATATGTATTCAATATCCGATCAGTATTCAAATTCGTATTCGAATTCGAAATTTTTTAATAGTACGGTAAACAAATTATCTGTCTCTATCCGATGTGTCTACATCCATATCGGTAGGTGAATTTTTTTTCTGTCTGACCCTAAAAAAAATAAGAATTACATCCATGATCCTACTTTCAAACATTTGACAGTCATGGCCCCATTTTTCTGCGTTCAGCGTTCAGAAATAGAGGTCACCCGAATTTACGAAGCAAAAAATATCAAGTACTTTTGAAATCTGTGTTCACGTCTGAACGTAGCGTCTGAACGTGCGTCCAGACGTGTCGTTCACAACGTTGCCTGAACGCAGCGTTCAGACGCAATGTTCAGACGTGAACGCAGATTTGAAATTTTGCATCATACTTAATCATTTTTGTCATATATTTTTTCAGCGTGAACGCATGCGTTTAGTCTGAACGTAATTCTATACTTAATCATTCTTAATCATTTTTGTCATACTTAATCATTTTTGTCGAATATTTGAAAATAAGGTTATGAATGTAATTCTATATTTTTAGAGTTTTACGGAAAAAAAATTCTCGATAGGTCAGCTGTGATCCGATCCCGATGCCTCGTGATCGTTCGTGGATGGACTTGTTCCACATGGCCCCGCTGACAAGCGGGATCCCACAAGATAAGTAAATCAATCAAATCAAAAATATCAAAACCGATCGATATTCAATACTCTCTTCTCTCTTCTCTCTTCTCTCCTTCTTGAGGAAGGAGAAGAGAGTTCAGTTCAGTCTTCCCTTCCCTACCAACTGTCAACTGTCCTGAGAGAAAGAAACTCTATCATTCAATCCATTCATCCATCCATGGCAGCCTCTCTCTTCCTCGTCCTTCTCCTCCTCTTCTCGCTCCTCTCTTCCTCCGCTTCCTCTTCCTCTTCCTACTCGGAGCGCTTCGAATCGTGGTGCAAACAGTACGGAAAGACTTACGCCACTGAGGAAGAGAAGCTCTCGCGATTTCGCGTCTTCCAGCAGAACGCCGCCTATGTGGAGGCCCACAACTCAAACTCAGCTGCACCATCAGATTCCGATTCCACCTACACCTACACTCTCGCATTAAATGCATTTGCGGATCTGACTCCACATGAGTTCCGTTCCACCCGCCTCGGCCTTCAAAATCAACCTCTTGCGGTTGCGGATGCGGATGCTACATCCACATCCAGCAAGAGGCATCCATTTACCGGGTTTGGAGCGGGCTTTCGGGCCCCCACTTCCGTTGATTGGAGGAACCAGGGGGCTGTTACTAAGGTCAAAGATCAAGGCAGCTGTGGTCAGTTTCTATTCTTTTCTATTCCTTACCCTTTGGCCTTTGTAAATTCAATAATTGTTCCCCCTTTTACTTAAATGCAACTCGTGTCCAATTTTACATCAGAAATACTCTTCTTCTTTTTAAAGAATGGGGGCCATAGTTAGTATTTTCTTTACCAGCATGGGTACATCTGACAACTAGAAGCATAGCTATTACATTATTTATCTATCAGTCGTGTCTTGTTTACCTAAGGTGCCTGCTGGAGTTTCTCTGCCACTGGCGCGATGGAAGGAATTAACAAGATTGTCACGGGCTCTCTTGTCAGCCTCTCAGAGCAGGAATTAATTGACTGTGACAAGAGTTACAACTTGGGCTGTAATGGTGGCCTCATGGATTATGCATTCAAATGGGTCACAAAAAACAAAGGCATCGATTCTGAGAATGACTATCCTTATAAAGCTACAGATGGCAAATGCCTTAGCAACAAGGTATTTTTTGTAGTAACAGTCCTTTTTGCCAAATTTGTGATCCATTTCCATAGGGAGATGAAAAAAGTATATTCTTTCAAGCACCCAAATGTTGATCCTGTGTCCTCAAGAAGAAATCAGATAAGTATTTTTGAGGAAGCCTATTTTATGATTTTTTTTAATCAGCAGAAAGTCGTTCAGTTTTCGATAGAATATTCGTGAAGTAATATGAACAAAAGACTGGAGCGTTAAATTTAAGTTTGCATGAAGAGCATGACTAAAATAATATGCATAGTACACCACATAACGTACTATGCGCTCATTTGTATTTAATTGGTCATGAAATTGATATTTAAGTTGCTCAATAAATTCTTCATATCAAAATTTTGTAGGAAATAAAATTTCGTGATTTTTAGAGCTTTCTTGCTATTTTTTAAAAACAGCTCAGAAATGACACTTTTATAGTATTAAATATGGACTGTTTTTAAAAAATATTTAAAAAATAGCTAGAAAGCTCTAAAAATCACGAAATTTAATTTCCTACAATATTTTCATATGAAGAATTTATTGAGCAACTTAAATCTCAATTTAATGACCTATATCTATATGCATAGTACAAAATGGAGTGTACTATGCATATTATTTTAGCCATGCTCTTGCATGAAATAGTTATAAAGAAAATTTTATATTTCAAAATTACAATTCCATATATATTGTAGTCATCAATTTGTCAAGGTCAAGCTTTTAAAAAACGTTTAACGGTCCTTAAGGGTGAGGTGGTCGCTTAACGGTTTAACGTTAAAACGGTATTATATGAAAGTTCAATTAAAAAACGATCAACCATTTTTTATATATTATTTATTTATTTTAGATCAAATTATGGTGCAAAGTGCAAACATGCATATTTTTTGTCATATGTATGACTGTATGTAACTATATACTATATAATATATTTAACAGTATTATTAACATTGATGCTTTTCTTTTCATCATTTAAAAATATGCATGATGTGATTTGATATGTTTAATAATTATGATTTTAGGATGTATTTTATTTTCAAAATGTGCTTCAATGTTTGTTTTTATAAGCTCCATTATGTAATTGCATAAGTCGCACCAGCATAACAGTATCTCCTGCCAATATATTATACATTAATATAATACACAAGGTCAGTATACCCAAGCAATGAACACTCCATTATAACATTGATAACTACCCGACTAAGTTAAATACATTGATTCAGAAGTGTAGGAACTTGTTCTGAGGCATGTGATAGGATTCGTTGTTTGGTTGATTGCCTGTGTATAATTAGTTAAGTTAGAGTAAATAAAATTATTTTGGAGGTCATATGACTGAACATGTGGATTTTTGTTCTTGTAAATTGTAAAAAAAATGGTTTTAACAGTTACCAGATAAAACGGATTTAAACGGTTTAATTCAAGTTAAAACAACTTTTTCTCAAAAACTTAACGTCAAAGATTTTTTCCTAGTTAAAACGAAGTTTTTTAAAAGCCTGGTCAAGGTGATTACACAAACCTTAATTTGAAATAAAGAGCAATCCGGTGCACGTAGTTCCCGCTTGTGCGGGGTTTGGGAAAAGGTCAGACCACTTTGTAGTCTTCGTACGCAACATTTTTTGCATTTCTACAAGAGGTTGTTTCCACGACTCGAACCTGTGACCTCCTGGTCACAATACGATAGGTTTACTGTTGTGCCAAGGCTCCCCTTCAAACCTTAATTTGAAATTGCTAACAAAAAATAAGGAACTTACCAGGATAGCTCTTAATTTATTTTTTAACATTTGTTAATATTAATGGTAAATATTATGCACAATACTTGATTCATCTTTTTATTTCCTTGTTGAATGTTGATTCTCATGATCTTTGAGAATTATTGTGCATTTTAAGAAGTACATCTCAAATTATATTATTTCTTTTACTTTTATTTTTTATTTTTTGAAGGTTAATCACCGTGTTGTGACAATAGATGGTTACACAGATATACCTCCAAACAGAGAAGATCTACTGCTCCAAGCAGTCGCAAGCCAACCTGTCAGTGTCGGAATCTGTGGCAGTGATTATGCATTTCAGTTATACTCTAGCGTATGAATTCTTTTCTGTGATGATATATTTATCAGTTTATCGCTATAACTTTGGAAGGGTGAAGTACTAAGTTTTGATCTGCTCCAGTACAACACCTTGGCTCTTATTATTCAATTTGAATGGACTGATTTGAAATACATAACTATCCTTACAAGATGCAACAAGTATCAAAAGTGCCCTTTATGCCCTTTCTTTCACATTTAGATTAGAAGACACCATATTGCCTTTCAACGAAAACCTCTTTTTCTGTAGAAATGAAGAAAATAAGCATAACTTGGGAAGTCTTTTTTTCCTAAAAAAAATCAGAGATGAGATTCATATGTGATTTTTTTGGTAGGGGCAGTACATGTGATACTTTTTATTCTCTGTAGGAGCATAGATGAAGCCAACAGTCATACAGTATTAGTTGTACACAACACATGCCCAGTAACATGTTAATACATGGTGATTATCTTTCTTCCTGGCATAACTAGATAGCCGAAATTGTCTGACTAAGAGAATTACAAGAGAGTCAATTTTAGTGACTAATATTTTAGAAACTACTAATATTATTCTTCCAATTGCAGGGAATCTTTACTGGTCCATGCTCAACCTCTCTAGACCATGCTGTGCTGATTGTTGGGTATGGATCACAAAACGGGCAGAACTACTGGATCGTTAAGAACTCGTGGGGCACAAGCTGGGGCATGGATGGTTATATGTACATGGCACGCAACACCAACAGTTCAAAGGGCATTTGTGGGATTAACATGATGCCATCGTACCCAACAAAGACAAGCCCGAACCCACCTCCATCACCAGATCCAGGTCCTACCAAGTGCAGCCTCCTGACGTACTGCCCTGCCGGCAGCACGTGCTGTTGCACATGGCGTGTGCTTGGATTGTGTCTTTCCTGGAGCTGTTGTGGACTGGAGAGTGCAGTTTGTTGCAAGAATACTAAATATTGCTGCCCACAAGACTATCCAGTTTGTGATATTACGAAGAAGCAATGCTTGAAGGTACCATCCATAGAGGATATTTGCAAATGGCACAAGCTTTTGTATCTTTACAAAATGATATCAAACAGTTTTCATTCCATGACTAGCTTTTAAGGATATTGTTGTTAATGCTCAACCTTTATATGTTGAAAAATGCGCTCTTCTTTTAATAATTATAAAAATTCAAGCTAAAGGATAGGATAAGAGGTAATTTTAATCATTTGTTTCTTGGTATATTATTTAGTACGAGTAGATGTGATGTGGCAATTGGTCAGATCAGAATGGGTTGGGTTTTGGGTAATCTAGTATCAACTTATTTCAGGTTTCGAATCAGGTTGGGCCAATTGGGTCGGATTTCAGGTCATCCAAGGTTGACTTTTCCAGGTTTGGGTCAGGTTGAGCCAGATCGGATGGGATTTGGGTCGTCCAATGTCAGATCAAGTTAGATTTTAATATCATCTTGGACTTCGGGTTTCAAACATTTAGAGTTGACGCATAATTTAATATTGGATCAGGTATTCAGGTTGCGTTTCGAATTGTCAAGCTGAAGTCATCTTCGGTTTCGAGTTATTTAGTCAGGTTGCGTCGGGTTTCAGGTTGTCTAGTGTCACGTCAGCTCAAATTTCGAGCCAGGTCAGGTTTTGAGTCGTCTGTTGCCGGGTTGGCTTGATATTCTGGTCAGGTCGGGTTTTGATCAACTTTACTTTATAAAAGCTAGGTCGATTTGGGATATGGACGGAACTGGTTGGGCGTATTTTTCAGTCAAGTGTTTGGAAGTTGTTGGTTTCTTGCTAAATTTGAAATATAGATGCTATCAACAAAAGAGCTGCTAGGTATATGCGTCTATCTTCATGCCATATCTGATCAAGTGATGTTGCTATCTCTGTTGTAGGGAAATGGAAACACCACAAGCGTGGAAGGAATCGACAGGGAAGATTCATTCATCAAAGCTGGATGGTGGAATGATCTTTTAGCATTGTAGTGTACATGGTAGATGTTATCATATATAGAAGGTAAATTTTTTATACGTTCGTCTTTTTTCATTTCTGATAAATGTATGCTTGATCTAGTATGGATCATTTACATTTTATGCTTTGCTTTTTCAGTCTTCTTCCTAGGGGTATTGCTATTTGTTTGCCACATGTATCGTTGTTCAAGGCTCAAATCAGCATTATTGTGTCATTTTAATATTGTAATACATAAATTTTGCTGGAACAATGCTCATGTACTTTTACGAACTATTACATAGTGTAGAGTTAGAAATCAAACAAGTTCTTCACTTTTACTAGGACACAAAGGGCTTTGTTAAGTATGTACTTTGTAATATTAGATCATTGAATTTTTTGTGAAAATTATTTTTTATTACAAATGATTCAAATTTATAAAGCATGTGTTTTGCAAATTACTCATATATATTTTCATTTTGATACTGCATCGCACTATCACTTTCGAACTATGTTACCTCGGTTCTTCCAATACCTAGAAGAACCGGTATCGGGTGCGTATTGGGTGCGGGTGCGGCTCCGGTGAGGCACCGGTGCGTATCGGGTGCGTCACGTGGCGTACTCTATTATTTTAATAGGTTTGACTGGTTGGGTGGGGTCTTAGGTGCGGCTTGGGTGCGGTCTCCAGTGCAGCTGGATGCTTCTCGGGTGCGACTGGGTTAGGGGGTAAACGGATCGGATACGGACGGATAATGACTTTACCGTATTCGTATTCGTTATAATTTATCGGATGCGGATACGGATACGAAAAGTTTCGGATACGGATACGAATCGGATATTAATCGGTTATCGAATACGGATCGAATGTCGGACGGATGCGAGTGAGAAAAATAATATATCGAATAATGATCCTTGAAATCATTTCTTGTATAAGGTGTCATTAAATTAATCCTTAATCAATGATACTTGGAACCATTTCTAGTAATTAACAACAACACTTGTTAGCAATTAGATTATATCTAAATTGTGTAGAATAGTGCCTACTGTAAACACACATCAGTAGTCACCATTTACAATATCTTTAGTTTACTGCATATCAAGTTCAATTTAAGGTCTTCCAATTCAAAATACTTCTACATTAGTCGCAAAATTTGTCAACTACAAAATTGTTTGAAAAATACTTCTACACCTTATTCGGATATCCGCTAAAAAAAATGTTCGGATACGGATATTTATCTGTATCCGTATTCGTATCTGATTTGATATTCAAAACCGTAATCTTATTCGTATTCGTCTGATAAATATCCGTATTCGTATCCGAAAAATATCCGTATTCGAATATTCATATCCGATGTTTCTTGGATACGGATACGGATAAAGTCGGATAGTATCTGATCCGTTTACACCCCTAGACTGGGCGCTTATTTATTTGTTTGTTTTTGTTTTTTAAATCTATTTGTTTATAATATTATTCATTTTTTATTTTAAATTTATTATATATAGCCGCATCCATATTCAAAAAAATTTAAAATTGAAGTATCGCTTCATCCGCACCGTATCCGATACAATACTTGCATCCGCACCTATGCAACACAGCTTTCGAACCAACATTATACTCTAGTTATTTATTTTTATAATTGAGTGGGAAATTTATTTGGTTCCCAAAAAATTTATAATTTTGATTTGGTACTCATGTAGTAATGTGACAATAATTTGAGAAGGGAGCTGATACGTATATATCAATATTGATACTGACTATCGATATCATTATTATTATGTACATTTAGTTGAGTTATTATGCATGTTATTTTTTGTACTGAAATAGTTATGCATGTTATTTAGTTATTATGCACATTATTTTGTTAACATGCATAATATATTTTCAGTACCAAAATAACATGAAATAACATGCATAATAACTCAAATAATATGCATAGTAACTCAACTAAATGTGCATAATAACATCGATATTAATAATCGATATAAAATATGAATTATTATCATTTGAGAATGGCCGACCGCGCAATTTAAGGCGTTGGCTTCCTAGTGCCAAAATAAAAATAAATAAATGAAATAAACAACATAAAGATCCAACAACCGTAGAAAAGGTATTAAGATATTATTTGATAAGTTCCTAATGTAGACTTTGAAGTCTTCATATTCATATAAGTAAATAAATACCTATCTAGCGTCGGCGGTTCAAATCACCATGTTCTATTCCTCTTAAATATCCATTAATTTTCATCTAAATTATGTGACCATGTTAAATATACTTTATAAATTGTTTATAATCTTTGAAGTAGAATGTAACATTAATTATTATATAGAAGTACGTATTTGTTAAAGTTTAGAGACGTCTAAATTACTATAACTAATTGAAATATGTGTTTATAATTATATATTTAATACTATTATAGCATAATAATTTCAACAAATGATCAATTTTGCAACATTATTTACTTTAAAAGACATTTTCTTTGGTATTTTTTGCTTCTAGGTCGGTCTACCCATCAAAGCCAGGTTGGCTTCCCCTGTTTTGGATCAACTCAGAAAGGGTTTTTTTTTTTGCTTGATCCTAAAAAAAAGAATAACAAACATCTATTTTGTAAACGCGAGAATTCATGAGTGTTGTCTAAACGCACGCGTTCAGAAATTCAAATTCTCAATCAAAAAAATTTCTAAGTAAAATTGGAGTTGTCAACGTAGGGTTCATTACTGAACGCAAAATCTGAACGTAATGTTCAGATAATACTACTAAATGTAGAGTCTAAATGCAGAGTTCACAGGTACTTGCAAAAAAATTTAGTTAGAAATCTGAATTTCTGAATGCATGTGTTTAAATAACATTTTTGAACGCATGCGTTTACAAAATAGGATCTAGACGTTATAGTGTTATACTTATTGGGACAGAGTCTGAGATGTTATTCTTATTTTTTCAAGGATCACGCAAAAAAAATTCTCAGAAAGTTGTCCGACATTTTCTCTGATATTTTTTTTGGAAATTTTTAATTAGAACTTATAATTTCGGTATCCTATCTAGAGAAGTGATATAAATAAAATTGACATACAATCTAGGTTGTTCGGATACACCAAAATTCTGCTGCACCGTGTATCGTATGCGTATTCGACACGGATACGTATGCGATACGCACCGGATACTTCATGTGGCGTATCATATTATTTTATTTATAATCCGGAAATAACCCATTAAATTTAAAAAAAATAAAAAAAAATCCGTCTAACCCGTCGACCCAACCCAGACCAGTCCGCCCCGAACTCACTTCAAACGCAACTGTCCGACAAAATTTGAACCCGTCGAAATTCGATCTGGCCAATCCGTTGGACCAGACGGATTTGAACCGACCCGACCCGTTCCGACCTGTCTATTGTCAAATCACTAGGCAGGTGACATGTCATTTTTAGTTGACAAAAAGAAAAGAAATAATATCCGATGGAGATAATCCAATGGCAGTGAAGCAATCCATATCCGTTTAGGCGCTTTGCCGCTTTCTTTGATAACGGGGCTACACATACTAGTTACATTGTTGTTTCCACATATAATCCTGAAAACCAGCTCATCAATCGAGGTCTTCGAAGAGAGAGATAAAAGAGGTCAAGTCTTCTCTTTCCGACCTAAAACTAAACCTAGAAGCCCTTTAATTCCTGATTTCCTGGATCGAGAAGAGGAGAGAGGAGAAAGAAATCGTGCGAAAATGGCGGATCACGGTAGCGTCGTCGTCGTGAGCAGCACCGAGCACTTCAAGAGCATGCTCAACGAGGCCAAGGAGGCCAACAAGATCGTAATTCTTTCTGCTCTTAAGTCTTAATCCCCCCCCCCCCCCCCCCCCCCCCCGAATTCATATCAGCTGTTATTCTAGGGAAAAACAGGGCCCTGTTTTCCTCAAATCCGACCGTCTATTTTTGATCTAACGGTTAAAATATAATACATCGGGCCCCGTGCAGTCCATCTGAGCCGTCCGTTCATCAGCGTCGAAATCTGGCGGTCGGATCAAAAGATAACAGGGTCCTGTTATCGTCGAGAATAACAGCAGATACGGACCCCCCCCCCCCCCCCTCCCTCTCTTCGTCTCCTCTAATTACTTTAGTTGTTTGATCAAAATCAAAATCAAAATCAAGAGGACAATAGCAATTTATTACATATTGATATATTATATATGTGTGTCTGAAAGACAGAAACATACATTCATTCCATTTATGATTTATCAGGTGGTGATCGACTTCACTGCCACATGGTGTGGGCCATGCCGCTTCATCGCCCCCGTCTTTGTTGAACTCTCCAAGAAATTTCCTGGCTTCATTTTCCTCAAGGTCGACGTCGATGACCAAAAGGTTTTTTACTGCCCTGTTCATTTAATTTCACATTCTGACAAATGATATATATCATTCTACTACCAGCTCCTGTTTACTGGTACAATAACCCTACTCATTTAAAAAAAAATTGTATGGAAAACAACTGATTGGATTTTACGAGCATTCAACTTCATCCTATTTACATTAACTGCTGGTTGCTTTTGCATTCATCTGATGAATAACCCCAAAACAGAGAATGATCCTGTTACTTATGAGGAATCATCTTTTGTGCTACTTCCTAACACTGTCAAATTTTGATGTGAAATGGATATATATATAATGACGAATGTTGCTTGAATCTAATGATTGATTCTTTGTATGGAATACATTTAGACTGTTGCAGAAGAGTACCAAGTGACAGCAATGCCAACTTTCCTCTTTCTGAAGGATGGCACTGAGGTCCACAAGATTGTCGGTGCAGACAAAGCCGGACTTGAGGCGAAGGTTGCGCAGCTTGCTGCTTCCGCCTAATTGTCTAGTTTTCTTTGCTTTCTAATAAGTTGTGTACCGGAGTTTCAGGACCCCATAGTAATAATAATAATAATGTTTCTGCTTTGTTGTGGCTTGTGTTTTTTATGCTGGCTTGGCTTGACATTTGGGAATGTTAAAACTTGTTTCTGATTATTATGATTCTCAACCTAATTTTGTTTATTTTCTTGAACCCATGGCCATGATGAAGATAAGTAGCCATCCAAGTACAATACTAGATATCAGAAGATTAAGCAAATGTTGAACAATCCACTCATATATGTTTATTTTCTTGAACCCATGCCGCATAAGTTGCTAACACCAAATTCTTTTCTGAGAAGCTATTTGGCCTTTATGTTGATGTTTGATGTTTCAAACACCAAATAAGTTGTTCAATAACCTCCTATTTCTCTGGTCAATTACCAGATCTCTGCTGCGACTGAGAATTCTTCCCTTTTGTGCTGTCCAATGTGGTACTTGCCCTGTGTCCTTGTTGTTGGTTGTGTGTAGTCTTTTCCCCTGTTCTACCTGTTTGTAAAGGTAAAATTAGTTATATTTTGTTAGGAATAAGCAGCTCCCCCAGTACCGGGTTACAGTAACATCACATAAGTGTTAATGCTGATCTGCAATAGCATTTTCTTTTTGCTTTTATGGTAACTAGGCCTCGTCAGCATACTTCAAACAAGTTTACTGTCATTCTTCTCTTTTCTTCAATTTTAGACTTTGTCTCTGTGGTTATGCACACTGATACATAAGCAAATCAATGGCTAATATAAATTATTGGATGTTCACTAAAATCACTCATTTTCTTAAAAAATATTTATATCCTACAATACTAGGAACAAAGATATTCAAATGTAATGCACACAAATCGATTCCATCATTCAAAATACGAAGTTGTAACTCTTAATTATCTTTCTAGGTCAGAAAAAAAGAGAACGGCCCATTGACCATTGAGGCAGTTTGCAATATAGGCCATAACCCATTAATTATCTTTCTTAATGGGCCTACTTTTCCGTCTGAAACTGGGTTCAATTAAATAATAAATCTCTTTCTTGTTGGGCTCAGTGGGGGAAGTTGGGAGTCTATCTGCGATCCATTCGTGGATCCGCTCTAATTTGGTGGGACAAAGCTCAGATCTTTAAGCACATCTGGCTGTCGAAATTATATCGGACCGATGGGATAACGCCTTTGGGAACGTGGTGATCCAACATGCGATGTGCTCTCCAATTGTTGCAGTACAGTTGCAACGGGCAACAGATCCACTGATCCTTCTCCTTCCTTCTAGTCATTCTCATACTCGTCCCCGTTCGAAATATCTATTAGTATCGCATGAGAACCGCCCGATGCAAATCGCAGGGTCCATGCTCTCCAACTCGTGAGTCGAGTACTCGAGTGGTGAGTCGTGAGCAGCAGGGTGCAGGGAAGAAAGCGACCGACTTTACCTTTAACTCCCCTCAAACTAAAACTATTTCCAAAGGCAAAGGGGGGCAATTCCGTCCTCTTAATTTCCTCTCTCTCCACTCTACCATCCCAACCCAAGTCGAAACAACGACTCAACGTCAACGAGCGAGCCAAGCTAGAGAGAGAGAAGAACGAGAGAGAAGACCAACATCGTTTAATATTATATTACTACGTTCTAGAGAGAGAGAGATAGAGAGATAAAAGAATCAAAACTATTCGATTCGACCTCGCCCTCGCTTCTTCTAATCAGCGCTCTCTCTCTCTCTCTCTCTCTTCCATCGCCGAGCCATGACCAGTTCCTCTGCCCCCTCGCGCAAGGTCTCTCCCCTTTTTCTCCGATCCAAATCCCCAAATCGGTACTAATTTGCGTTCAAACCCCTCTGATTTTATTCAATTTCTGTCAGGTTTTGAGCAAGATCGCTTCCAATCGCCTTCAGAAAGAGGTCATGGAATGGCAAACCAATCCCCCCGCTGGATTTAAGTATAAAATCAATGATGACCTCCAAAGGTTCCACCTCTTTTGCTTACTCCATTCCTCTCTCTCACTCTGTGTCTGTGTGATGCCATTTCTCTTTGCTTTTTCTCCTTTTTCTCATTCTGATGCTTTCTCTTCTGTAACCTTTTCCTTGTAGGTGGGTTGTTGAGGTCACTGGTGCACCTGGTACGCTCTATGCTGGTGAGACCTACCAGCTCCAGGTAGATTTTCCAGAACATTACCCCATGGAGGCACCACAGGTTAGTTATATCACAATCTTAAATTCCAAAATAATTCCATTCAATTTCAATTTAATCAATTGAACTGTGAATTTGATTTTTTTTCATTGTCAGGTTATTTTTATGCACCCAGCACCTCTTCATCCTCACATATACAGCAATGGGCACATTTGCTTAGGTAATTTTCGAATCATTTCATCAATTGTTTCGTGATAAAATAGGGTTAAGTAGAAGCTAGCAGGTTAAGATATGATACGATTTTTTTTGTGCCCCGAACATGAATTAGGCATTGAAATGTAATTTACTTTTACTTGAGTCTGCTCCATTGTTTCTTGCTTGATTTTCAAGCTTATGCTTAGGGGTGTGGAGATAAGCAAGTTCTTTCCTTCTGGAAAAAAATATACTAATGTGCAGTGTCAAGTAATCCTTCCTTGTGTTAGTTGTTTGCTTAATATAATTAATATTGTAATATTGGTTATGTTTATGGTTGTTGATTGGATGTGTTTTGATTATTTTCCTGAAAATGGTATTGCTTTTGAGACCAAACCATGTGGTTGTTATCTTTCATTGTTGTTTTAAATGCTTTTTTTCTTATCTATGCTGCTATTTGGTTTCGTTAAGAAGTATTGTGCTGTTGTGATGGTAATGTACCTCTTTTGGGATATAATGCCACTACAGATTTCTACCGCTGTTTATTGAAAACATATGACAATTAATGGTCTTGTTTTGGAATGCTTGATTAGTTAAATTGTTTTTCGGCTATCATTTTCTAGTTAGGAAGGATTGTAGACACTTTAATGGTAGAATTTCTTGTGTTGCTTCATACATTAGAAGTTGATTTTATCTTGCTATTGAAGTTTAGATTATTTATATTAAAGAAAACTTTGTATTTCTACAATTATGATGTCAATAAGAACTAACGAGTGATTTTGAAAATATTTCTGCAATTACAATTGTGTCTATGCTCTACGCAGATATTTTGTATGATTCTTGGTCGCCGGCCATGACTGTGAGCTCTGTGTGCATCAGCATTTTATCCATGTTGTCAAGCTCACCTGAAAAGGTTTTACTATAACTTTTAACTATAAAATCAGTTAACATTTGTTGTTCATGGCTGGTATTAGAACTACATACTAATGGTTCAGCTTTCTCAATACTAGCAATGTTTATTTATTTATTTTTATTTTTTGTCCTTCATTGATTCTTCTGAAATGTTTAGGCGACAAAGTATTCGTCTCCAGGACTATCTTTTATGGAATCACCATCTCCTTGTTCAGTTTAGCTGATTTAATATACCATAAATCTTCTGATATAATTCACCTTGTTTTGACACAGTATGCCCTTTTTTTATAGGAAGCGACTAACTGTTCCCCCTTACAAGCCCCCCTTACACGTCCCCCATATAAGTCTTTATACTCAAATGTAATAGTCTTTATATTTTTTAGTATAAGTCTTTATACTAAAAAATGATTATCATTGCATTTGTTCAATAAATTATTTATACAAAGAATTAAAAATAATTTATCATTGCATTTGAGTAGGGGGGCGCGTAAAGGGGACAGGAACTGAGGGGACAGTTATATTTACTCTTTTTTATATTTAGATCGTTGTTCAGTAGGATCCTATACTGACTGACATTGTACCCCTGTGCGTATAATCCCTGCAAGTCATCAAAGGGTAATTATGACTCATTTATCATTATTTTTCTTTTATCATTCCAGCAACGACCAGCTGATAATGACCGCTATGTTAGAAATTGTCGAAACGGCAGGTCACCAAAGGAGACGAGGTGGTGGTTTCATGATGATAAGGTTTAATGAATGGATTTTATTTCAAGGGTTTCCATGGAAGCTTAGTGACCCTTTATGTAATGGTTGAAACAAACCATGCTTATTTGCCATGACTGAAGAATTTTAGGTCTTTTCTTTAAGTGTTTGCTTGTTCTAGAAATATCAAATATGTATTGTCATGTGCGCTGGTTGTAAAGGAAGATTGTGCGGTAATATTTTATAAGAGAAAGAAATAATGTCAATAGTAATAACACTGATGCGTCCTTAATCCATATATAGTGTGCAAGTGTTCAGTGATGTTTGACACATTGATCAATGTCTTTGAATCTAATTCGTGTTGTTGTTGTTGTTGTTGTTTTCTTTAGTTATTCTCTTACATTCTTTGTGCTTCCCTTTCAATTGTATGGTTTCCTGTTTCACATTGTGGTACATTAATATACCAAAACAATTTCATCGAATTAGTGTTACAGGTATGCTTTGTAAAAAGAATTTGGAGCTGAAGCCATTTTTTTTTCTTTTCTTAGAGATAAAAGATGGGAGTCGTTCCAAATTTAAAGGACCTTTAAAGTTTTTCAGACGAATTTCAAGGGGAAGCATAAATTTTGTTTCAACTTTTTAATAATAGTATAGGCATATTATATGCCGACACTCTGACACGCCTTGTGATGATGCCTTCAAAGTCTATGCTCTGAGAGTGACATGAGAGTCGCGTTCGAAATTGTAAAGTGCTCCATTGATGGTGTAAGAAGATCTTTCATTGTTTATTTTCTGATTTTAACATGCAAATTGGTGCATGCAGGTTGGAAACTTGTGGTCTCAACCAGACAGAAATATAAGAATCGTATATTTATCTTCTAAATATTATACCAAAACTAAAGCATCACGTCTGTTTTTTTATCACTGCAACGTGGAGAAGGTATATACGAGTACTTTTGTGAAGTGAGAAATTCCGAACGAATAGATGAATATGAATACAAGAGCAGCAATTATATCCAAAATAAAGATATTTACTTTGGAAGTTATGCAAAGATAGCTAGTTCTGCATCGGCATCATGAAGACATGAATAATACTACTATTACTACTACAACAACAACAACAAAGCTAAGCTTTTAGTCTCAAATAAATTGAAGTAAGCTATTACTGAAGCCCAATAAAATAATGAAAATTTAATATATAATAAATATTAAAATAGTAGTAAAAATAACAGTAATAATAATAATAAAATCATTCTACAAATTATAAGTTTAGATTAGTGCTTTACGTATCGAATTATGGACTAAAGTCGTACAATTATATCAGGTTTTAAATTTTACTCTATGTCATGATTATGGTATGCAAATTGTTAACTTTAATGCACTTCTATCTGATGCCAGCTCTTTAGAAACATTTGATGTCTTTAAATCTTTTTTTATTGTTCCATCTCATGTTAATCTCGGTTGACCCCTATCTCTTATCGTATTTTCGACACGACATAAAACTCCACTACGTACAGGTGCATCAGATGACCTCCGCTAGACATGTTCATATCACCTCAAACGATGTTAAACAAGTTTAGCTTCAATCGGTGTAACCTCGACCTTGTCACGTATATCATCATTTCTAATGTAATCCCTTCTTGTGTGTCCACATATCCACCGTAACATACGCATCTCTAACTCGCTCATCTTTTGTTTGCCCTTTAGTAGCCCAACATTCTGCTACGTACAACATTGCAGGTCTGATTGTCATTCTATAGAACTTATCTTTCAACTTTTGTGGGACTTTTTTGTCGCATAGAATATCATATGCTTGTCGTCATTTTATCTAACCCGCCCTTATTCGATGGCTAACATCTTCATCAATCTCGGCATCACGCTGTAGTCTGTAGCATCGATCTCAAATATCGAAAGATATTTCTTCTAGGCACTAATTGTTCATCTAAACTAACATCTTCATCTTCTGATCTTTTGTTGCTGAACTCGCACTTTATATACTCGGTCTTAGTCCTACTAAGTCTAAAACATTTCTATTCTAAAGTATTCCTCAACAACTCTATTTTTCTATCAACCCTTATTTTACTTTCGTCAATTAGGACCACGTCGTCTGCCAAGAGCATGCACCAAAGAATATCTCCCTATATGTCTTTCGTGATCTTATTGATCACTAAGGCAAAGATGTAAGGGCTCAATGCTGACCTTGATGTAATCATATTTTAATGGAAAGTCATCAGTCTCAACGTCACATGCATGGTTATACTAAAATAAATGAAATAAATATCTAACTTCATAAATATTATTTTTTATAGTAACTTTTGCGGTGGTCTTACTAACTAACACAGGTGGTCATACTAATTTTATTGGTGTTAATACTAAATTACTAGATATGCATACTAAAATTTAGTTGGTCATACTAAAAACTCAGGTTTTAATACTGAAAAAAAATTAACTCACCAACCAACTTCATTCTCAAATCCATTAATCCCTTCATTACAATATCAAAACTTTTTTCATCAAGAGCTTCAAGTTCAAGAATGTCTTCAACTAAAAATTTGCTCTTTTGTACAACATGCAAAATGTACAAAATCATATAAACATTACATAAAAAGTCATTATAACAAATATAGGTGTTTATAAATAAAGCTTAAGTGTTTATACTAGAAAAATAAGTTATAACCTTGTCTCTCCTTCCTCAGTTTTCATTGCATAATCTGGCATTGAAATATTTGTCCTCCTGAAATATTTTCTCCATCGTTCAATGATATATTTCTCATGAAGAGATGTAATTCTTTCTTGTATTAGCACATCCAAGCAATGAGAACAAAGAATTCTCATTGATTTAAACAATTTACATTACAAAAAACTTCTTTCGGAAAAATATTAAACCTAACAGCAAAATTCTTCCCATAAGAGAATTCAGGAGTTGTATAAAATCTAACATCACCTTCGCTGCAATCCATCTTGTTGTTCACCATAATAGAATCTAACAATTGACGTTGACATTTGTAAAATATCTCATTGGTATATGAGTCACAGTCTTGTTTCTCCATTGGATAGCAGGTAATTAATCTAGGAGTTTTATACTTAGATTCATGATGTGTGATCGGTTTGGTATGATGTGACAATTAATTCAAGTTTTAAATCTAAATACCGATTTAAAAGTTGCAAGTATACAATCTAATCGATGCGGTATTTGAGGTATCGATCCCACAAGGACAACGTTAATCTTCTAAATTAAATTTTAGAGTTCAAGTCTAAGGATTAAAATGTTTGGTTTGGTCGTTTGATTTTTGTAAATTAACAAGAAAGAAAAGTCAGTCAATTCAAGAGAAATAGGTTCTAGGACTAGAGCGTCTCAATCTACTTGTTTGGTTAGCAAATGACAAACTATCCTCAATTGACTATGTTATGAAAGACATCAATTATAATTCTAAGTAAGGAGTTGGCCTCTTAACATTATACCTAGATCAATTTGGAGTTATATCCACACATAAAACCAAATCGGTCTAGGTTTTATGGTAAAAGTCGAATTAGGGCTTACAATCCTATTCGTTTAGCAATTACGCATTAAGAAAGAGTTAGGAAAAAAGTTCTAAATTTCTCTAAGACACTAATCTTCCCCCTCGGGCTAGATTTGCGCTTAGTACTTCTTTTCGATATAGGACATAATCCTCAATTGTTCAATTTTTAAACTAAACCATGAAATAAAAATTCAATTCAAAAAAGTAATAACACACAATTGAGTCTAAGAAAATATTGTACTAATAAACAAGTTTCATGGTACTTTCTTTGCCCTAGAGAGGCGATAGGTGTAAAAGAAATTAGCCCACAAGAAAATATTGTACTAATAAACAAGTTTCCTCTTACATCAGCCCACAATATGTTCTTCAAATGAAAATCCTTTGTGAGTTTATAGGTGTAAAAAAATTAGAATTTCTGAGCCTTTTTTCTCAAATAATCAATAACAGCACATGCATCATTTCGTAACAATGGCTTCAGTTTTGCCTTCTATACCCATCAAGATAGTTTCGTGCACCTTTTTTGATAAAAGTGCACTTTCCGAGACTGCCAACATGTCTAATTATCCTTTCTATATTAAGATAACCAAGCATCCCATCATCATCATTGAATTCTAACTTTTTTTAAACCGTAGTGGAATCTCACGATATGTAGTAATCTAATCATATGTTGGAGGGACAAGTTCATGATTGATACTAAATTCTCACTTATTGATATTAACTCTTCAAATGGTCACACTAACTATTCAGGTGATAATACTAACTTTTCACATGGTAATACTAATTATTTTGGTGGTCATAACAAATTCTCAGTTGCTAATACTAAATCCTCATATGTTAATTCTAACTTATAAGTGTTGATACTAATTTCTTAGTTGAAACTTAAGTAGATCAAATTAAAATTAAATTCAGTAACGAACGATACTTTGAGACAACAAAACTGAATAGCAATTAGCAAAGTACAATGCTATATGCGTGATGTAGACAATTGAATTAGATATGTATGTAGTGCACATAAGCGGATAAGTTGGGAGACGAAAGCGGGAGACAGAAGGTCGAGGTTCTAAAGATTTTATAATAATAATAATAATAATAATAATAATAATAAGAGCATGGCTAAAATAATATGCATAGTACACCACATAACGTACTATGGGGTCATTTGTATTTAATTTGGTCATTAAATTGATATTTAAGTTGCTCAATAAATTCTTCATATCAAAATCTTGTAGGAAATAAAATTTCGTGATTTTTAGAGCTTTCTTGCTATTTTTTAAATATTTTTTAAAAACAGTCCAGAAATGACACTTTTGTAGTATTAAATTTGAACTGTTTTTAAAAAATATTTAAAAAATAGCAAGAAAGCTCTAAAAATCACAATTTTTTTTTCCTACAATATTTTCATATGAAGAATTTATTGAGCAACTTAAATCTCAATTTATTGACCTATATCTATATGCATAGTACGAAATAGAATGTAATATGCATATTATTTTAGCCATGCTCTAATAATAATAATAATAATAATAAGTTGGATTAGTAGCACCGTAGCAGTAGCAGCGTGCATTAGTGGAAGGGAAGAGTCAAGAGTGACTGAGGGGAAAGGGAAAAGGGGAAAGCGAAAATGGAGGAGGAGAATTCAAATTGGACGGAGGTACGGCACCGGCGGGTGGAGACCAACGGGATAACGATGCACGTGGCGGAGCAAGGCCCCCTCTCCCTCTCGGCCCCAGCCGTCCTTCTCATCCACGGCTTCCCTGAGCTGTGGCTCTCCTGGAAGCACCAGATGGCCGCCTTGGCCGCAAACGGCTACCGTGCCATTGCCCCCGACTTGCGCGGCTATGGCGACACCGACGTCCCCGCCGACCCCGCCGCTTATACCCTTTTTCATCTTGTCGGCGATCTCATCGGCCTCCTTGATCACCTCCACCTGCCACGCGTAAGTCCTAATTTCTAATTTCTGATTCCTTATCTCTAGCATAATTATGCTGCTTGCAGGTGTTTGTTGTGGGCCATGACTGGGGCGCAAACGTGGCATGGCACCTCTCTCTCTTTCGCCCCGACAGGGTCAGGGCATTACTTAACATGGGGATACCATTCTTCCCCAGAAATCCATCTCTTAGACCCACAGATGCTTTTAAGGCATTTGGAGATGGGTTTTATATCACGCAATTCCAGGTAAAATTCACCACTTTTTATATCTGCTCTTTATTTTAATTGATCAAAGTTCTAAATTGGCCATACACTCAATTCATTCTACATATTGCTTCCGTGTTTCTCAAAATTGATTTGAACCCAGGAACCAGGCAGAGCTGAGGCTTCATTTGCTCAATATGATACCTTGACTCTACTTAAAAAGGTATTCTCAGTAAAAATGGACAATTTGAGTGCTCCTCCTGGAATGGAGATCATGGATTTCCTTGAAGCCCCAACTTCTCCACCTGAGTGGATTTCCCAGGAAGAACTCCAATATTTTGCTGACAAGTTTCAGAAAAACGGTTTTACTGGGCCCTTGAACTATTATAGGAATATGGACAGGTAACTCATCTTTTTCAATAGCATTTAAATATTTTATATCTGACTACACCTACTCTTTTCTTGGTCTAAAATTCTAAATTAATCGGTGTTCTTTTTCATGACATTGACGATTCTGGTACCAACCTTTCTGTCAATAATTAAATCTTTCTTTAAGCAATTATTGGCAGACCGTCCTTGACTTTGAAAATAAGCATAAGCCAAATATGTTTGTTACTGTTCATATAAACTAAGACTTGATCTAAATTCTAAAACCACTTGTCTTGGTTCAAATTGTACATAGGCTTAGAGAAATTGGGGAGGCAATATATGTTCTCCATCACACTAGCCTCAATAAAGTTTGGACTGTATGATATTGAGACCTGTGACCAAAATCTTGGTCGAGTCTAATTATTGATTTTAACAATAGGAATTGGGCTCTAATGGCACCATGGCAAGGAGCGAAAATTCAGGTCCCTACGAAATTCCTTATCAGTGATAAAGACCTCGGATATAAGTGTTTCGGAGCTGGGATGTATGTGAAAAGTGGTGGGTTAAAAGCTGTTGTCCCAGATCTTCACGTGGTTACAATCGACGGTCACCATTTCATCCAGCACGAGAAAGCTGAGGAGGTGACGTCAGAGATTTTATCTTATTTCTCTAGTCTATGTTAGAGACCCGTCTTTTGTCCAAATAAAAACTGGCGAATAAAGGAGGTAATTTGCTGGCACTAGTAGGGATAGACGTATTCAGTTTTAGTATGCACCAAGTTCTTGTACTTGTTTGGATATAAGCAGCTGTATTGAGACATGTTGACTTGTGTGGTATGGGTCCAAAGCATGTTGTATTTGTGTGTGGGTCCTTGGGTTGAGATTTTTAAGGGTGTTCATGACCCCAAAAAAACACTAAACCCCGGTTGCTCTTATTATTGTTCTGCTATTTTCAGTTCAAAACAATTTAGATTGTTTGGATTGAAGGGAATGCTGGAAAAAATGCTTATTTAAAAAAAAAAACAAACAAAACAAAATGCACATTGGATTTTCAATTACTACACGAGTGTAATATGCAGTAGTGCAATTTCATGTCGATGTTTTTCTAACTATTTGTACAATCAAGACAACTTTGGATTTAATTTCTGAAAACATTTGAAGATGAAATAAGAGAAGATGGAAGAAGACAGGTAGTTCTCAGTTTTTTTTATTTATAAAAAAGAATAACATTTTGTTTTGGAGGATCGATCTGTCTTTTCGTCATATTTTGATTTCAAAAATATCTATATTGAATAAATGAAATTCATTTAGACCCAATTGAAATTAATTGCCATCTTATTCGGATTGAGCTCCAATTATCAAAATCCACCAGACAAAGCCTCAAGCCTAGAGGTGGCAATCGGACGGGTCGGGTGGGTTCGGGTTCGGGTCGAGTCAATTTGACTTCAAGAGATTATCGGGTCACGGGTTTGATCAGATCAGACCGGATCGGATCTCGGGTCATCATGCTTTGACATTTGTCGAGTTTCGGGTCTTTCGAGTTCGAGTCGGGTCGGGTTTCAATTATCTAGTTTCAGATATTTTTCGGGTTTCGGGTCTTTCGAGTTCGAATCGGGTCGGGTTTCAATATCTCGTTTTGGATATTTTTTGGGTTTCGGGCATTTCGAGTTCGGATCGGGTCGAGTTGTCATTGTCTCATTTCAGGTTTTCTCATGTTTCGGATCTTTCGAGTTCAGATCGGGTTCGATTTCAAATTCTCTTATTTCAGGTCATCTTGATTTTCAAATTATTTAATTATATAGGTCCTGATCGAATTTGGTCAGTTTATGTAATACTAAAATAGGAAAAAAATGTTGTTACAAAACAGGACGTTATTTCATATTGTTGTACAATTATATAGTGGCACTCATGAATATCATACATGTGGTTTAGTTTTATAAATAATTATGAAATATTTGTGCTTCTGACACGATTAATTTCATGTTAATTTTTCAGAACTCTTTGACCACTTTTCTAGCATTATTTCTTGATTTGCCAAAAGGACCATTAGAGTTTTGAGTCATGTCGAATCAGGTCAGGTTTCGAGCCATCCAGTGTCGGCTTTCGGGTCATTTTAGATTTCAGCTCATGTCGAGTCAGATCGAGTCGAGTATCGAATCATCTGGTGTCGGGTCATGTCGGACCAGGTTAGGTTAGCATGTCATGTGATCTCGGGTCATTTCGGAGTTCGGGTCATGTCGATCCAGGTCGGGTCGAGTATCGGGTCATATGATCTCGGGTCTTTTCAAGGCTTCGGGTCATGTCGCGCCAGGTCGGGTCGGATGTCGGGTCATTTGATGTCGGGTCTTTTCGAATTTCGGGTCATATCATATCAGGTCGGATCGTATATCAGGCCATTTGATGTCGATGTTTTCAGGTTTCGAGTCATATCAAATCAAGTCAGGTCGGATATCAAATTATCTAATGTCGGATCATTTTCGAACTTTAGGTCATATCGAACTAGTCCAAATCGAATGGGTCTACTCAAGCCCCAGTCTCGTCTCCTCAGAGCCTAGAATCAATCACCTGGCCTGGGCTTCAAACTCCTCACGAAAAACAACCAAAATTAGAACATACGAGCAACCAAACAGGATGGCACTGGTACTGCCGTACAGGCCATACCAGTACACCTGATTTACAGCAAAAATGACTGGTTCAAACAGTAATATTGTACTGGTTATGCCAATATCCCATAGATATTTGTAATTGACTGGTATTAGTCCGGTACACATTACAAAACAGCAAACAACACACGGATAGGCACTGGCATTGGCACGCAATTTACACCAAAATGTGGATCGGCATTTCGGAAAGCAAACCGGCATCATGGCTTGCGCCTTGCGCTTCTCTTTTTCTCTTGTATTTTCTATTATTTTGTTGATTTTTTGCCGAATCAAAGATTTTTTTTCATTTGCACTGTTCAGAAATCAGAAACAATATGCAGCATGATCAGCCATGCATATGCCATTTATTTGTTTTTTTCAAGCATTCCCGCAATGTCGAAATCAGCTAGCATCGAATTTTTGGCTAATCGCACAGCAATGTGTCTCCTTCAGCTCGGAAAGTGGCTCCCAAATCGCGACGCATTTTTGTTGCCACACGAGATCCCTTTCGAGATATTCTGCATTCGTTTTGGAGAGAACTTTGTGCAAAGATTTGTATTTGCTTCCATTTTGTGTTCATTGCCCAATGGTTAACATGTGTTTTTTCCTATAACTTTTGAAATGAAGATTTCAATATTTCATAGCATTTCTTACGGACAAAATCCTGCAGCCTTTAGTCAGGGAGGAGTCCTAAAGCACAACTCAAAATCCACCGGGAGGGAAAGACCGACAGATTTCGGAGGGAAGTTAGCAAAGAAAGAGTCTCAAAGACTCTCATAGCGTATTGTAATTTCAAATAGCCATAAATTTAAATGTTTTGCATATTTAAATTGCATGCATTTTCATCATGATTTGGTTTTAGGGCTATTATCAGTGTTAACTGATAGCGTTAGAACATTATGTTTGATTTGATTTGCACATTCATCGGTTCAGAACTTCTCGTGCGTAGCGCGTACACCTACCTAGTTATTATCGACCTCTAAATAAGTAAATAGGCATATCCTCATGCTAATAGCAGGGTGGCCAAAAAAAGAATGGAAAACGTTGAAATCAATTTTCTGACCAAAGGAAATACCACCACAACTCAAGTCTACTCTCGGTATTTCTGAATACTACTATTAAGGCTTGAGTTGATTCGACATATAAATCAGGGGAACAAAGGCACCATGACTAGGTTCTTTACAGGAGTTACTTTTACAATGTGGAAAATTAAGCTTACACTCTGAGCTCACAAGTTGACCGACATCAAAGTACAACCATTATTACGACCTTAATCTTACCAATAATTTAGTACCCATTTGACGGATGATACATAGGATGGTACCCATTCACCCCACCCATCATACCAGAATACTCTCCAAGCGAGTAAGGATAGCCGTTTGTGTCCCCCGTGTCAAATACTGAAATATCTTCATACCCATACCACTGGTTTGGCATCATGTCTTCTATATACCCGTTGGAGTAGGTCATGAGATCCACATGCGAGAAATGTCGGGTCGAACCAATATTGCCATTGGCACTGGTACCAGCAACCCTACTTCCAGCAACACCACTTCCAATTGTACCAAATGAACCATTGGCATACCCATTGCTGTACCGGTGGTCAGGCATGGAGTACTGGCGACTAAAGCTCCTTAACCGGTGATGTGGCTCATGGCGTTCCCTGACACCAAGGCCATGGCTAATATCATCATCAAGCAAATCGTTTATTATGCCAAGGTGTGGAAACTCATCAGGCGCACCAGAAGTTGAGGTCAAAGGAGGCTCTGACGAAAATCTGCTTGTGAGCCACCTCTCAACTTCCCTATCTAATCTTGAAGTGGGCCCATTCGTCACTTTGTCAGTCTCATCTGGATTAACTTGTATAAAATTGAAGACTGGTTCTTCAGGAGTTCCCGGCAGAGCAGAAGAGGAAGGTGAAGTTGAGGATGCTGGCGTGCTTGTACCAATTGAACCATTATTAGTACTGACACTAATGGTGTCATTGGTGCCCATCATAGCATTGCGGTATGACCTTGGTGCATAGGCTACTGCATTGGTCAACTTTCCTAGTGAACTTGCCGAGCGGGATAGTGTTGATGCATTCTGTACGGTAGTAGTGAGGGGTACAGTGACAATATGCCGAGCAGCTGGGATGAGCGGAGCACTAAGAGGCCTCGACACAGTACCAACCTGGGAAGATATGCTACTCTTGGATTGCATAATGGTTGGTTTGAGAGGAGATGGTGAAGATGCAGCAATCGGTTCAGTTCTGGTGCCATTGCTCAGCGAGGCCTTTGGTGCTGTTTCTGAGGTCAGCCTTGGAGGAGATAGGACAGGTGCCGGCTTCTTATTGGGTACAAGGAATGCCACAGGGGAAGGATCCGTTGTCTTTGGCTTAGTTAGCGACTTGGTCTCAGTTCTTCCGTCAACTTTTAGCATTGTGTTTGGCATGACCATTTCTTCCTTCTAAAATTTAGACAAAACTGGATTAAGCTTTAAATTGAAGCTAAATTGGAAAAAAAAAGATTCAAAATTGAGGATACTGGTATGTTGTCATATCACTACATTTTCTTAAGCGAGAGAATATAGAAAGAAATAAATAAAGGGGATTTCCCCAAAAGGAGAAACATTTCTCAAATTCTTATTATAATTTTATAGGTTAAATCAAGTCATCATAGAACTCTTCGAGATGATCCAAAAAATAAATAAATAAACTTTTGGAGATTTTTAAGTCTAAGACCAACTTTAGCAGACAAGAAAATTGCCAAAATAGAGAAGTCAAAACTGAAAGAGAAAAAGCCAGCATTGACCAAAATTCTAAATTCAAGGCCTTCAACAAGTACCTACATGATTGGATTTTGAATTTAGCCTCTGACAGCGATTGACCAAGTGAAAAAGAAAATTAACAAAATATGGGGAAAAATTCACCTTCCCATGAATTTGCTGCACATTTGGCAGGACTCTGTCTCTGGCAGAATTTATAACCTGCTCGGGTTTCGAACTGACAAATGCATTGCTTGACTCTGCAGTAGAATCAGCTTCTATATTACATGAACCACTTTTGGCAATTTCGGATGAACTTTTGTTCTTATTAAGCTGCTTTCTACCCCTGAATATGTTAAAAAAAAATCACAAAGCATCCACAAGGTCATGATATAAAAGATAAGTTGCCAAGAAACAAAAATAACATAATACCTACTAGTTTTCAAAATAAACAGCAAAATTATAATATAATGCACAATTATGCATAAATTTTAGATTATTATTTCCTGCTTTTTCCAGCATGATGTGTTATTATATATAAATTCACAAAACTTATTACATATTTGCATATCATTAACTGGTTTCAAATATAGAAAAGAAATGGTTAGGAAATAAAAGCTGAATCAAGATTATAACCTAAATAGCCTGGATAGAACTTCCAAAATGAACTAGTATTACAGAAGACAAAATGGGACTTGTAATTCACAAATCACAACATCTATTAGCTTGAATTGTGAATAAGAAGAAAAATTACAAAAATACAAGGGCATATAAAAAAGTGCAATACCTATTAGGTGAGGCCTGAACTTTGAAAGGGGCCGAAGCAGAATCCGTTGAACAAGTAGATGAGCTGTCATCAACAAATGCACTTCCTTTTCCCTTCTTATCCTCATTTATTACCTCACTGCCACTGGCCTCAATCTGACGGATTTCTGATGAGTCAGTCTCCCAGTTGATAGGGCCCAAATCTCTCTCATCTACGTCAACTTGGAGAGCCTCACAGGCATCATCAATGATCTCAGACAAATCAGATGTCACCTCTGGTGGATTCTCAGCCTCACCAACAGTTATTTCTTGCTTTGATAAGGTATCATCTATAACCATAACTTTATCTTTGTTCTTTCCTTTGTCTTTACCTTTTCGACCACTTTTCTTCTGCTTGCTCTTCTAGACAGAAACAAGAGAAAAATTCACTTTTACCATAAAAGTAATCATGCATACATTTTTATGTGTGCACACGAACATAGGAGATCTCGAAAGTGGGAGAGAGTTAAGCATTGGATTTTGAACTTAGTCTAGGGAGAATTATTATTTGTTTCTATATAACATCTCTCCATTATTTCCATGTGAATGTTGCAAGACTCTCTCTCTCTTTTAAATTATAGAACAAAAGAAAAGGGCCTAATAAGTAATAATCATTATACAACAAGATCTTCCCAACTAATATAAAACATGGAAGACAAATTGAAAGAAGTATAGTAGTCCAAAATCAGATGTCCAGTGTGTATGAGAGAGCTGGAAACAAATGGACCACAGCATTCAGTGCATGAGGAATTTTCTTATATTTAGCAGATTATTTGTAGCTCAAAAATATATATTAAACCTGTGTCTAGGGAGTTCTTTAAAATTCTGAGAAACGAATAAAAAAGTCGTCATGTTCATCTAGCATTAGAGAAAAAGTGAACCTGTTTTTTCTTGGAACGCTTATCCTTGTCCCGTTTCCCATTATCAGCCAGACAAGCAGCCTCCTCTTCACGAATAAGCTCCTCTTGCCTCCTTAGTGCAACAGCTTCTTGGTGTGCCACCTCAACTCGACTGCTTCCATCAAATTGCAAAAATAAATAGTAAGGAAAAAGGAACATATTTTTAAGGGTAAAAATGATGCATGGAAAGTAGAATACTGCACCCAGACCATACATGTTAACTTAACAAGCATACTAATAAGCTCTGTAGCAGGATACTCCTAAAGACATGTATTCAATAAATCATGTATGGGTAAAAGACTGGTAACAGCTAGATCTGTTGCCTAAGGTTATCGAGTATTACATATAGGGGGGATCACTTGACAGTGGTTATTTTGACATCTTGACAATGGATTTTCATATATATTCGAAGTTTCAAAGATTGAAAAATTTTATAGACCTTTTCAATTTATAGAATGATCGTGCTTCAAATTTCATGCATGGCAAAGCTTAAGCTTTCCTGTCACTTGGTGAATAATCTTTCTATAGGGACAAATAAAAGCCCAACTTAAAAGTGTGATTTTAATTTCCATCAAAGACCTTAAAATTACATCAAATTTGCAATGATATTAACAATCTTTTGATGGAATACCAAATGGAAGTTAATTGCACGAAATTTGAAACACAATTATCTATAAGTATTTTTTAAACCTAGTAACATTTATTTACATCCTAGAACTCCACATACTCAAAAACTATACTAAAAACAAAAATACAAACAAAGAACACAAACCTGAATATTTGAATTAATGCAAAGAACTCCACAGTTCTTCGACCAAGCTCAGTTAGCCGCCTGTCATCTCGATCATAGTGATGGATACTGCTAAACTCTTCCCCCGAATTCCCTTCCTGAATACAAACAAAATAACTGTTAGGTTCTGATAAACCAGAAATACTGAATGGTTGAATTACCAATTGCACCCTTTAAGTTTCAATAATGGCAAACCGACATATGTTACATTTGCAACTTTCTATCCACTTTTTATGGTTAAATTAAAAGGCTTTTAGCTTATGGGGCTTGATTTTATTGAAATCTCGCTCATATGCCAGATCCCGCACTAATTGTGAGAAGCCAGAATTCACAATAAGAGGTGCTGACATAACCATATCACAGTGTATGCAGTTGTGAAAGTGCAAGCTGGGAAATGCTATACGCAGCAAATATCTTTGAGACTATCAACACAACAGGAAAAAAATATTCTTTGCAGTCTCCTTCCTGATTTACTTGTTCCCCAAAGTTTGTCTCCTTAATAACTGGGACATGGAAGGAGTAATTCAGGTAATTCAAAGAAATTACAAGATAAGAGGACGTACATACATGATTTTGTATCATTTCTACATGAGCACACGAGATATCCCTATTGTATAAGGTCAGCTATTATTGTTTATTTCTTTTACTTAAGGGTTCAAGTCAAATTACTCTTTGCAGAATATAAATGAATAAATAAAACTTGTATGCAAAACTTCTTCCACCTTTGTGCGGTTTTGCGACCCCTTATCATCCTTTGCTGGAGCAGTCTGTTGGGGCCAGGTATCAGAGACAGCTAGCTCTATCAATGTCACTACGTCATCAGCCAACACAAAGCTGTCTTGATCGATGTAAACCATAGGGTACGGTGCCCAAACCTCATCACCATTGGACAGGAAGCACTTCTTGTTCATGCTCTGGTACTCTAGTGTCTTGAGGCCACTATACATTGAATCCATCACCAGAGTGGATGTCACCTCCTTCTCGGCAAAGAAGTGCTTTACTAGAACCTTTAAAATTGTGTCAGTTTTCTCTCTTGACATGCGCCGCTTCGTGGCCGGGTCAATGCTAAGCCAGAAGGCACGGAAACTGAAAAAAAAGAAAAAATATACAAAGAATGTAAGCTACGCATTAATTGTCGTAATCTGTTTGTTATGGAGTACGACACAGATAATATATATGGCAGGCTTAGTCTTCACATGCAGTATCTGTCTGCTTGTTCTCATAATATTTCACTTGTAAGTGTTATTGCATTTCTTTTTTGAAAGTAAATCAATATTTTTGTACTTGTAGTTTGTGGTTTGCAATGGTATTTTTGAGACTAAGTATAGGTTATTTAACATCGAAATATAGAGTTATCCACAAAAGTATATATTCTTAGTACTGGTAACATCAATTCAGTACCAGTACCAAACAAATCTCAATCTCCTTCACTAGAAATCTTTGTACCTCATTTAGTGCTCAATAAGTTACATAATGTGACACAACTTAATGGGTCTTAAAACAATACAGGAAATAAATAATACTTGTGCAGCAGTTTTCTCAGACATCATGTTGCACATAAATTTTGCTCACCTGGACCAGCGCACTTTATCATCAACCAAACGGCTTAGCTTCAACCTTCGATCATCAATAAAGCGCCGGCAAATTTGATCTATGTTTGTTATGTAGACCCGCACAAGTTCTCTCCTATACTGACAATCTAGGCATCGGAACGGCCGATCTGCCTTCTCCCTCAATTTCCAAATAGCACAAAACACACACAGCACAAACACATTTAGCACTTCCAGGAATAATTCTATAACAAGTTCAAAATTAACAAGGAAATGTTGGTGTTCGCCCTCAGTAAATTCTCAGAATATATGTGAAATGAAAATGTTACTCTACCCCCCACCCCAAAAATCATGTAGGTTTTCTTCACATAAAAGAAAAGAGAGATTTATTTTTTAAAAAGGGCGAACTGCTCTCTTCTTATTTCCCATTTTATCAAAATAGAAATAATAAACACTAATGATGCCAATGGAGAAATTAGAGATTGGTTAGATTAGGATTTTTAGAAAGAAACATGGACAGGTATGGGTAGGGATTGCAATGAGAGAAGAAGATAGAGAGGGGGCACAGGGAAATTCCCTGAAGACGAACCCTTCAATTATTTACCCTCAATTGTCTAATTTCATAGATCGTCTTTTAGAAATAACATTTAGACTCCCAAATAGGCTACTTAGCCATAAACAAACTACCTAAATTTACAAATTCAGAGACAAACAAATAAATCGAAACAATTGCACATGGCAACTTTCAACAACAAGCTTGATGAACCAGGCCCCTAGACACCTAGATATATCCACTCAATTATTAAAGCAAGCTCAACTATATCATTTTCTACCATATCAAGACTGGTCAGAATTCAACCAAAACGAGAACAAATTTAACCTATCTATCAGACAACCCAATTGATCCTAGAATAGATTTGCATCAACTAACTAGTTTAGGCATCTATCAAGGACAAGGCAACAAGACCAGAATGGTTATGAATGATAAATTTTGAGCTTTTGTAGAGGAGTGATGATATTTTCTCAATTAAATCCAGTAAAATCTCTGGAACTTAAACAAGCAGAATGATAACTTAGGAAATCAATAGATAATGTACCTAATAACTTGAACTTGAGCCTTAATGATGAGGACATCATCACCTAAAAAACCTTCATTTAATTTGGAGAGCTCCATGAACTTTTTCCACCCCCAATCATGCTCCTTCTTCCAAAATCGGTGCAATGTATCTAAGAGTATAAACCAGATTAAGTTAACCAAGATCTTCTTGAAATTATTTTCCTTATTTTTCCTGGATGTTGTTAGCTTGTGTTTTTTTTTCAAAGTCGGTTTAATATAGAATCATTTCAATTCTTAAGCAAGACTGAGGTAATAGTTATATTTTTATTATTAAGGGCTCCAACTTAACCACGACAACCATTTTTCTGTCAAATATACAAAGAACTGAAAGTCTCAACATTGGTATCAGAGGGATGAAGTCCTAAATATACTGGTAAGGAAGCTAGAAAAGGCTGACCTGAATACTTTGATTTCTTAGGATCTTTGTTAACTACTGCTATGGTGAACTGTGCAAAATGGCTCCAACCTGAAAGAGAAGGCACATCCAAGTTTTAAGAACAATAGTTTTGTTGTCTTAAAAAAGAGGCATGTTTATCAGAAATAACAAAAAAGAACAAGATGGATAAAACATATTGAGAATTTGGAGAAATAAATTAATGAGGGCAAGTTCCTGCAATAGGTACCTGGAAGAAGTTTGTCATGGTTAGCAACACATAGAAACAGCGACAAGTGATTCGCAACATCGCAACCTTGTGGGTAGATTAAAATATACCTACAAAAGGTAGATTTTTATTGAGTTCAAAAAATTGAGCATAAGAATAATTAGGTCAAGTATAGGGTTTATAATCAGTCGTCAAAAAAGTTTGTTTCAAACTTTTGGATGATAGATCAGCAATCCATACTTTTATGTGTACTTAAGACCAGATCAAGTCACATGAAACCACAAGTAAATCCAGATTCGGGAAAATTTTAACTATATCAATTAAATCAGTTCAGTTCCTACCATCTGTAACCGCCAACATCAAATATGTTGCTCCTCAGCTCTTTTTTGCCAACTTGGGAGAAACTTTCAATCTTCCATGTGTATCTACTAAACAATTCTGACGGCTTGGGGCCTGACATTAGGAGATTATATGCAGATGAAATAATTTATAGTCAAGAAATTGAAAAATGAATCGCAAGAGCAATGAGTAAAATAAAAGTGATGGTTATAAAAGAATTAAGGGTCCGCTCCCGAGTTGAGGGGAAAAGGAAAGAGAAGGGATGGGAATAAAGGAGGAAGTTAGATTTTTTATCCTCCAAATAGAAGGGAACAAATTTTTGGAAAAAAATACTATAGAACACTCCCCAGTCACCCCTCTCACCTTCGCTCACCTCACGATTTAAAATCAGGAGCAAGGTGAGGGTTTCTTTTTCTGCCCTTTCCTTTCCTCTCCTCGCATTAATGTCCTCTACCAAACTGAGGAACACACCCTAAGTAGAAGTTAAAATATAACAGTCGCTTGAACTGGGCCTCAATTGGCAGGCTTGACTTTGGGCCATTTTTTTTTAAAAAAAATTCCCCTCGTGTATCTAAGCTGTCCCTCTTTCTATATTTGTACAACACAAAAATTATGAAGATACTATGTAGTAGTATCATCTTACTCTGTTAATATATAGTACAAATTACTCTATTGAGCTACAAGAAAAGCTGCGTGATCGCATTCAATGCTATGATCCTCAGCAGGACAGACATGTAATAGTAATACGCTGGTATGTGGCATTTTAATCAAACAAGTATTAATGTCATTTAGGGAAGTTACTAGATAATCCTAGGTTTAGATTAAGTACAATTGCAAGCTAGATTGGGTCTACAAGTGTGTGCCCAGTACAGTTCACAGAAGAACAGAAATGTGGAATGAGATGGGTGCCCTTGCACAAGTAGCAGTAATGAATTATCCTAAATCATTTCGTCAAACAAAGAGAGAAGAGAAGAGTAGAGAACAGACCACAATCATCATCATCTGTATCATAGTAAGGTGGAGAGGTCGAGGGAGTGCCATTTTCAACTTGCTCAGAGGAACGGGACCACTCAGCGAGGGAGTCAGCAGATTGGCATCTCTGATCAGTTGAAATTGCATAGTCGGTGTCTTTGGTTAGCATACCAGACATTGCCAATCCCTAATGACAGCAGTTTATGATTGTATGGTACCCTTAATCTCCTTCTTCTTCACCTGAATAGAGAGAGGATAAATTGAGAAGGGAATATCAACGCTGCATGAGAAAGAAAATAAAGAAGATTTCTGAATCTAGTTTAGTCGAAGTTTGGAAAGGATAGGTCGGTGATTGGGTTTCCTCAAATAAAGAAGATTTGGGGGGGAATAGTTGAGCTCAGATCGAGGTTTTTATGGGAGGCGGGCTTAAACCTTTCCAAATTCCAAATGGTTTAAAAAGCAATCAGAAAAGCACGATAAAGCTGAATTGAAATGCGGCGACTGCAAAAGCAACGACCTAGAACTCAAATAAGAGAGATTCTCCAATCGATCTGAGAAGACGGGAACGGGATCTAGAGCAGTACCTTAGAAACCTCAGCCTTTCTTCGCCTCCCTTGGAGAAAAAGAAACCGATGAGAGGAAAAAAGAGAGACGAAGAAGGAGAGAGAGAGAGAGAGAGAGAGTTGATATTTGGGGCTGGAGGCGAAAGAGAGAAGGAAAAGAAAAAAAGAGATGAGAGGAGCTGAGATTATTATACGTGTCTGTGTTTTCTTTCTGCACTTTATTTTATCATCATTTCTATTTTCTTTATATTTACCTCGCAGGTCGCAGCGCAGGATAAATTTAAATTTGTAATTAATATTAGTTAATATACTACATATACAGACTTCTATTGTTTCACACACAAAGGAAAAGGAAATGAAATCTTCTCATTTTGGTAAGTACTCCCAAAAAAAAAAATTGCCCGAATCGACTCTTTGACAATTTGGAATGTCTGGAAAATTGTTGAATTTTGTTTTGACGGCCATAGTAACAGTAACAGTAACAGTAGCAGCAGTACCAGTAGCAGGCCTGGTGGGTATAGACAGTATATATATATATATATATGTATTATTTAGCCCAACATAAAGAGGCACTAACAAAATGGGCCCTCAGAATTCAGATGGAATTCAGATAGAACATTTTAAGTATCAAAATTATGGTGGAATCCTAATCTCAGCTAATTCTAGAGAGTAGAGACCATCCCTGATATAGTGATGATATTGCTCCATTTCTCAAGTCTCAACCAATCTTACAAATATATTACATATATATCCTAAACCAAACAAATCATTCAGCTTGCGAGAATTTGAGCATTTCAGACCTTCCAAATTCTCAAATTAAGTACCAAAGTACCAACAATAAAACCTAAAATATGCTAACAACACACGTTTAAATCCCTGGGATCATCCAAAAATTCCTCTTTGTACATCTCCTCTATCATCGGCTTCCACAGCCTTACCCGAGCATTGATGAACCAGTTTGATATCTGAGGTATAATGTTCAGTAAAAGTTAGCAAACACACATCAGACTCATCGAGTATTCATGCCCCCAAAAAAAAGATTTGAAAGGAAGAAAGAAATGTATTCATGTACCTGGTTTCTGGATAAGCCTGTTCTGACAGCCAGCATCAGCTTTTCATTGTCATTTGGATAACTGCTCCCATTTAAAACCAGCAATTTTTAAATTGTACTTAGTACCAGGGAGTCTATTATAGATCAAACAATGTGCATGATAATACAACTTGGGCCTCCTAACGAATTCTTTTCTGTGTAAATATTTTAATTGTTCTTATGTGCAAGTACTCCTAAAAACAAAGAACATTGGTCCTATCATTGAACTGTATTAGAAATCTAAAGTAAGCATAAAAAACAATATGTTACAACTTAAAGGTAAATCAAAATTCATGGTATATTAAAGCAGCTGTCATCATATTTGGAGCCAAAAATCATTCCAAGAAGGAGTTTCAATTTTTTACTTACGGGTGAAGGAAATGTTCAAATAGCCAAGCCCTGAGCACAGCGACTGAATCTTCTGGCAAACCTCTCAATGGTCTCCATACTTGTCTCATGTGCATCATCCCGAGATTTCTCAAACTCTCATTTTTAGGCCTTGAGTTGTTTGCCATAATTTCCTCCTCATTCCTAGTGTCTTTCAAGGCATTTATTTGGGTGATTATTGCATCTCTTAGGTTTGCAAAGTGTTTCAGCATTGCTTGGATTGTGAGAGTGGTATATGATGAAGCTGTACCAGTGCCAAGTATAGACTCTAATGAGGCTATTACTTGGTCCATTTGGTTGAAGTAGTGCTCATACCGGCTTTCTAGCTGAAATTGGGATGTAATTGTTGTGAAGTAAAAAGATTTTTGTTCAAGTCCCATACTAATTGTGGACTCTTTTAAACCCAAAAAGTTGGTTCGGAGTAAAGAGTTACAGGGAAAGAGATACAAATTCAGAGTGTAATCTGACAGTTATAAAATTATAAATTATTGGATACCATAACAAATTGGTTGGTTTTGACAAAAGAAAAAGATAAGTTACCAATTAGTATATATCATGTCAGATGTCACACATAGGCAGATTAAGGTTTTACAAATCGAGTGCAATGTCCTGCATTTATTTTTAAATTATACACATTTATGTCATAATTATCATGTTAGCTGAGCATTTTCATAATAAAATTGGTATCTCACGCCCATAAAAATATATGAATTATTCCATTGAGATCTCCATATTGGTAATTTTGTACTCACAATATGATGTGATTACTATATTGATACAAGTATATTTAGTATAATATTTGTCCCCATTTTGATATTTTCTGGCTCCCCCATGATTCCACATATAATAAATTAATCTGGGTTTTAGAAATGGAGTATTAAATTAACACCATATGCAGTAGAAAAGTAAAACCAGATTAAATATCAACCTCATTTAACAATGAAATTTGCTTGGACTGGATGCCTTCTTTTTCTTTTGAAGAACAACTCTTAACCCTCTCTCCTAACCGAAGAAACCTTCCATTTAGTGCTCTTCCCTCAGTAACATTAATTTCAGCTGCGCTGCTGATACACACAACCTCGTCAAGTAGCTCTTGTGCCGGCTTCAAATAAGGTGAGTTTTGGAGCACATATGCTGAAGGGTTGAAACAGATAGTTTTCGTTGGATCAGGTTGGATGTGAGAAGCGAGGCTAAGGAACAAGCTGTTTCCAACATGGCTTATCGGTTCAAAATGGGGCGATAAAGTAAGAGAAGTTATTTGTGTAGTCTCGAAATGATTTCTTTCATTCCAGGTTGAAAATGTATCAGATAAATTGTTTATTGATCGGCCAGCCATTTGTGAGATAATTTGATTCCTGTTCATACAACTAAGCACCTGAGTTGCAACCGATATTACTTAAGCTCGAGGTATTATATATGCTCATTCTGAGAAAGTAAAAATAGAACTTAGTTGCAAGATGCCATGAATAAGAAAGAAATAAAAAAATTGAGTAATCATGATATCAAATGTAGTGCAGCAAAAATTTGGATTTCTCTATTTTACAGTAACATTAGGTTTAGTGAAGGATAAATTAAGAGTAATTGAGATCTTATTTGGTAATGGGGGTGCTGGTAGAGACATCATTTATTTGTACTAACAAAAGCAAACCAAACCCAGAGCAAAACCAGGGAGTAGCATAAAGTACCTAGGAGCACAAACTGAGCCGGTGCATACCGATCTAGACATGATTAATTACTAACACAAGGTACCAGGTACGTATCAGCAGCAGTTGTAATGTTTATGGCCTCCATTTTTCCTAAAAAAACCCTTATATGCCCTCCAAGAAAATATCTATATCTAAAGAAAAACAAGTGAACTAAAAAAGGGAACAAATGAGACCCCAACAAATTGAATACACACCAGGTACACTGCAATCCGAGGAAACTATGAGAATTGTAATATGACAGAAATGTCAGCAATGAGGTTCCAAAGAGAGAGCATGCATACCTGACCTCCCAATGGTTGGATTTTGAAGGAGAAGGAAACATACACAAGTACTAAGAGAGCAGATAGAAAGAAGAAAGTAAAAGTTGTACTAGAAATTGAAGAGTTTTGTTTTGGAGGAAGACAGTGGTGGGGTGGGGGTCCCTACAAGTCGCAGTGAATCTCTTTGAGAATAAAAATGAAAAGGCACACACAACACCAAGCCGAGAGAGAGAGAGAGAGAGAGAAGAACACTGAACACGCGGCGCGGCATAGGCAGAAAAAGTTACAACCTGTTAGGGATATTTTTGCCCTTTCTCAGTTCTAATTCCTCTAGAATTTTCCAAACAGGACAGTGATACAAATAAAAATATAAGACAACTCCGTGATATAAATGTGGGAAATCAAAGAGTAAATGTTTGCACAAAAATAAAAATAAAATAAATAAGATAACATGACAATATAATATATAGCTCCTTAATTGTGTGAATAACTGAGAGTAAAATTTTGAAGTAACACAGATAAACAAAAACTTTTATTGTTGATATTCTCTCTCTCTTCCTTTTAACTTTGTTGGGAGTTGTGCACTGAAAAGAGTTATAGAGTACAGTGTGACCCAGTCTGAGATATGAAATATCTAAACAAACAACAATGCTATATCTGCCGATAGAAAAAAGAAAAAGAGATAGATTGAGACTTGAGAGAGAGAGAGAGAGGGAGAGAGGGGGGGGGGGGGGGGGGGGAAGAGAAGGCTGAGAAGCATACGGTCTTATGTCTTTTGAAAGTTTGAAAGCTCTGTGTCTTTTCTCAGTACGTGTAATTCTCTTCTGGTCTATTGTACTTCAATGATAAAGATAGGTTTGAATTTTTGAACTTTAAAGTTAAAAGATGAATCTTTAGTTCTTTAAAAATAAAACAAAATAAATAAAAAATGTCGTTTGTTTGAGTGAAAACAAAAGAGGATGCGTGTGTGTATATATATATATATATGTCTCTGTACTCTGTACTCTGTACACTTGACATGAGCAGATGGATAGTTTTATATGGATTGATTTGACTCAACCTAAGATGACACTTTGATGTGATGTGATCCCTCACTGATAAATTGATAACGATTGATGCAATGCAACTTATATTCTTTCTGCTCTTCTTTTGAAATTTTTAGTAATAACAAAAATAAATAAATCGTTAAGTAATGTTTTAACGCAAAAAATTTGAAAAATGAGAATTTTCAGTCTATATAAAATGAAGTCATTCTATCTTTTTTATTATCTGATTTAACATTACAAAAACATTTTTCTCTCTCAGTCATCATTTTTGCACTAAGCTAAAACTTTCAAAATCATTTTCAAAGCTCAACTCCTTGATCTAAAGTATCTAAATGAATCTAGAGAGTGTTGAGAGATTAGTTATGCATCCAACTATATTATTCTATCACCTTCAACGCCGGAAAGAAAACCAATTTGAAATTGAATTAGTCAAAGTAGCAATTAGAACCTCATATGTTTAATTAAGTCGAAAATCTCCCATAACCTAGGCCGCTTAGGTTCAACACCTTCAATGCCAGAAAGAAAACCGGCAATATAACTCAATTGGTTTTTTGTTGTTCAAGATATAAGGATTTAAATATAGAGACAAACCTATATAGCTTAACAAATACATAAAAAAATAGGGATTAAATGAGGAAGACATAAATAAACCATTATCAAGTGAGATTACTTTGGAAAACATGCAATACTAAACTCATTTTATACTTATTATTTGGAAGAATACAATGAGTCAATGATGGAAGAAAACAAATAGCATGTGGATGATGAGATGGGAAACAAGTGGTCTCTCTCTCTCTCTCTCTCTCTCTCTCAGCCACATATTCGATACCTACTTTGCTGTTAGCCTGTTCAAGTGTTAACACGAATTCCTACCTTTAAATGCGCAATAAATGAGGCCCATCCTGCAACTGCAAACCCCTCCTACTAGGCTACTATTATATTTTTTTTTTTTTTGGTTAACTGGCTAGTTCATGAAATACTCACATGCATATACAGATTCTAAACAAACCTCAAACTAAAGATCATCTTGAAATATGTTTCAAACTTTCAATGATATATACTCGAAGAAGAAAGTTTTCAAAGAATTCATGATTGAGATACTAAAGCTTTTGACAAATAAAAAATATGCATGCAATCTATGCAGAGTTTGAGACGTCACGTTACATTACCTATCATCTTTACATTACATGATACTTTCAAATCATAAATTGATCCCCGTAAAATATTCTATCTTTACAAAATCCTTTTCCTATCCAATCCCCCCATTACTTACAGCAATATAATAGTTACATGCTAGCTACTTTAATTTGGTCTTCTATAGAAAATTACAACTAAAAAAACATACAACCACTATAACCAACCCCCCTCAATCACCTCATCATTGCATTTGACCATTGTTATTTCTCATACTACAAAATATGAAATGCTTTACCCTATATTATATATTCCAATTTCCAAGGTTATGCAACAAAATCGTGCAACCTCTGTTGTTCATAATCACCATATAATTCATCACCCGAATGCATTTCCAGAAAACCTTGCTGCCCATTCATGGGAAGTGAAACAACTCCGTTTCCTGAATTTTGCAAACCCAATGTCAATGAGATGTTTTGGTTCCCATGCTGGCTCAGGCCCAAACTTTGGTAATCAACGAACCTCCCACCGGTAGGTTGAGCCTTCAACATCAGGCTCATGAAAGACTCCTCCGCATTTGCTTCATTGGCGAAACAAAGGGCATTTCCCTCATTTATCCCGGCAGGACCTGCCTCTAAGTTATTATCTTTTGATTCCGCAAAACGGGTTGTCTCAGAATTTGGGGTCACGGGGGTCTTGAAATCATCCTTTTCGTCAGAGCACACAGCCTTGTCTCGGCCCACAGGGACATTTTCTGATGAGGAGTTTGAGATGTTTTCGGCTTCACCGGTCTCTTCTTTATACATGTCTTCGATCATGGGTTTCCAAAGTCGGACACGGGCATTTATGAACCAATTCGAGATCTGAAAGAGTGAGAGGGAGAGGGTAAAATTAATACAAAATTATAAACACTGAGAATGTTAAAAATAAAATGCAAATTGATGTCCTGCAATATGAAGTATAGACCATGCTAGCAGGAAGATTGCTGAACCAAAATGCAAAATCAAATTGACAAGTTTCTTAAATTTATCTCACCTGGCCCCTGCTCAACCCGGTTTGCCTTGCCAACATTAATTTCTCAGAATCACTTGGGTAACTGTAAAGCACAAAAGTAAACCAAAACTCAGATATGAACATAAAATATTCAACAGATAGGACCATGCATACCATGTGACTATTTGGCTGGAAGGATTGGATTCAGTTTTAAAGATTTAATCATTCCCTCTTTAATCCAATGGTCCAGGAGCTAGCCCTGACCCTTGCAAGTTGGCATTCCTACACAACTATCCTAGAGCTGTATGTTATGAAGTTTCAACTAACCCAACTTGAAACCTGTCAATAGGCAGGTTCACCTACAAAAGGTTGACCCACAATCTCAAATGCCAAACTTTTCGGTGCCATACTATTAGTAGAGGCACCAGTAACCATAATTCACTGATCCACATGATCACAATAATACAATTCTCGGTCCACATAAAAGCAATAAACAGAAAAAAGAAAGTGGGCTCATAACGACCGCAAAAGGAAATACACCAAAGCACTCAATAAGCTTTTGAGAAGTCAAAAGGGAAACTCGATCAAAGAAGGCATAACTAAGGACCAGCAAATGTTCAGTGTTTCAATGAAGTACACCACACAACAAAAAGGTATAGTGACAGTTTGGCAATGATCTAGCAATACCTACAGTTGTCAGTCTATCATTTCCTTACCAAAATTGTTAAGACATGTCCAAAAGATAAAAAAATCATACGGGTGAAGGAAGTGTTCAAACAGCCAAGCACGCAAAATTGAGACTGAATTCTCGGGAAGGCCTCTCTGGGGCCGCCACGCATTGTGCTGCATCATCCCAAACTGCTGGAATGCTCTCTGCTGCCTCAGCTGCTGGTCAATGAAGCGGAGCCGGGTCAGCCGTCCACCTTTTCCACCTGATCCATCATCCTCACCGAGCTTCTTCCTAATTACCTTGATTTGATCATTTATAGCATCTCTTAAGCAGCGGAAGTGGCGAGAGATAGTTTGAAGGGCCACGGCCGTGTATGGCTTGGCTGAGCCGGGCCCTGCAACCATGTCGAATGAGGAGACGACAACTTGCATCTGGTGGTAATAGTGTTTGTACTTTCTGTCCACCTAGAGAAACAAAAGCAGTTCAAATTGTGATCTATCCTCTGAGATGGCAGTGAACTAATTTGCTTAAACCTGTATTTTAACGTCTGCATGTAATTCAACGAAGCTATCTGTGGAAGCCCCCTTTTATCTTGAAAGCAATATTGATATTTTGCAAAAATAATTATAATAAAACAGCATCTTAAATTGAAAAAATATCAATATTAACAGAATAAGTTATTTCATAGCTTTCAGAAAGGTATCTTTATTTAAACCCAAGATATCACGCCCGAAGAAACTTCAGCCTTCAGCAATGTTGACACCACATCCATCCTGGATAATGGCCACTTTCAGCCTTCAGCATAGCTTCTTTTGCTTGTTAAAAGTGTACTGGTACACACTCGCCTGCGGATACTAATAGGTAAATTAAAGATGAAATCGCACCTCATCGAGCATGGCGAGTAGCTTGGCCAACCTGTTCTGGAGCTCTTGTTTCTCTGACGAGGAAATCTCTACACCGCCATTCCCAGACTCACTTTTAAGGTCACCTTTAGACCCGTTATCAGAGTCTCTACACTCGGATTCATTCACTCGGTTTTTCTGAACCTTGTGATTTATGCCTTTCCAGACATTTACCACCTCATCAAGCAGATCTTGCGCTACTTTAAGGTACCTTGACGTACGTATTCTCAACCTATAATCATCATCCTTTTGCAAATCACCCCCACTTCTAGAAGGTTCTTGAGAGAAATCCGGTTTCACCGGCCAATACTGAGACCACGACACAGGAACAGTCATGTTTGAATTTAAACTGAGCGATAAGCCTTGACCTTGCAAGACGGGCAAGTTAGACTGGCTGTTTGAGATGCCAAATTGCAGCTGTGAACCGGTCTGATCATTCGGCGGTACCATATTTTCTGTTGTGTAATGTTGTGGGCCCATACTGGAGGCTACCAGATCAGGCTCTCTAATGGAAGAATCTGATTGGATGACATTGGTGAAGTCGGGATAAAATAAGTTGCTTATGACATTTTGCACAGGATATGAGGCATTTCCTTGCATGTCTCTCTGCTCGGCCTGGGTTGTGTAGAAAGTCGCCATGAATTAATTAAGGAACTTGCACTAATTATATATGCTGATGTATCAGAGTTGTAGAAGAGATGTTTTTGTTATCCCCGGTCTATAGATTGCATGCAAGCGCCTTTGGGCACTTCAACTGGCTGTAAAATAGAATAAAATAAAAGGTAAAAGTTTAAGTACACCAGCAATCATGAAATGCTTTGGATTCAGATACAAGTATTATGAACAATTAGGTGGGTAGGTACCCACAATACATAATATTGGTATGGAACAGGATAGTTTGAATCTGTATCATATCAGTGTACTTGGCAATTGAATTTCAATCTCTATGACAATTGGGTAGTTTCCTGCGGAGTGTAGTTGCAAATTGAGGTGTAAATAAAGCTATCTACACACAAAAGAACAAAGTACTCAACCCCCCCAAAAAAAAAACCAACGAACTCTGTCATAGTTGTTATTTCTTAAATAAATACAATAGAAAAAAATGGAACTGTGACGATAATAACAAGAGAAGTTAGGTTGCTCTTCATTTTTCTGAGCTATAAAGTAATAGTTCCTTAGAAATGAAATATTGCAAAATTGGTCCCCTCCCCCCTCCGCGCATTAAATTGAATCGTCTAATCAACCAAGGATGAAAAGGACGCAAAAGAAAACCAAGTTGGACCGACACTCAACTCAACCAATATCAACTAAAACAAAAATGATTGCAACCAAGTTTGCACGAAAATACTAGAATTTCGAGGAATTAGAGTCCAATTTTCTAGGCCAAAGGGGAAAAAGTAGCTGATTAACAAAAGCAGAGGCGAGAACATTAGTAAGAAGAAGTGAATTGAGGTATGAAGAGAGAATTAAAATAGAAGCACGAAAGGATGGAAGAAACCAATAAATATTGGGAAATTGAAGGAGAAGGTGAGGATGAGAATTGAAGGAGAGGATTGATGGGAACATGAAGAAATGGATGGATAGATGGAGAAAAGAAGGAAAGGGATCTCCTTTCTCTTTCTTTTGAGAACAAAATCGAGTTGAATAAAGAAATAAAGAAAGCGAGAAAGAAATAGAAAAGAAAAGGGGAAGGAGGTCACCTGAGAGGGATGGTGCTGTGACCTTCATGGGGAGCAGCAGCAGCAGCAGCACAGCATGTTATCTATCGATTTGAAACTGAAACTGAAACTGAAATTGAAATTGGAAGTTGAAGTTGAAATTGAAGAGCAGAGAGCGAGAGAGAGAGCGAGAGAGACCTCCCAATATGGGGACAATCTGATCCCGAGAGAGATAAGAAATGCACAATTAAAAAACCCAAAAGAAAGTCCCTCTCTCTCTCCTCTCTCTCTAACTATTAGGTAAGTATTATAAAAGGAGATATTATTAAAGTATCTGTGTGTGTGATTTTGGGTTTTGAGTCGAGACTTTGTTTGTCTCACCAGCTAAGCCTGAGCCATAGCAGGTAGGGAATGGGATCTGGTGCTGCGCGGGACCGTGTAGCGCAGCATCAGAGTCGTCCGATTTTCAATGATTTGCATCAAGATTTGTGTCAAATATAAAGGCTTTTTTTCATCTTTGACGGTCGATCGCGAAATTGACGATCGATTCGAAACGTCCATCTGCTGTAGCGCGGTACTGCGTTACAGCAGATCCGGATCCTAGCAGGTAGGGTCGTGAGGAATGATATCTTTTATCGCGCAGCACAAATATTTTTTTTTTAATTAAACATAATGTAAATGTAAATTATCACTTTTTTTATTTAATTACGTTTTTACATTAGAATTATATGAGTTTGAAATAATTTGAATCGCAAAGATCAAATAAGTGAAGATACAGAGAAGGTTATCGATTAAAATCTCTTAACCCTAGATGCTTCGCTCTCCTCTTTCTTCATTGTTTCTCTTCGTCTTCTATGCTATCTCTTTGAGGCTTAATGAACTAAATTTATATATATCAAAATATAGATTTTGAGTACAAAATTAGCAAAAACTTTTAGTAATTAGGTTAAATTAGGATCCAAAAAAATGCAAGTTCATGGTATTGTTCATTTGTTGTGTTTTAATGCAGGTACAAGAGATTTGGGCCAAACAGACCCCAAATTGGAGCACAGGATATCAAGCAGGACCAAATCAGTGCAAAACCAATATTCTTGCGAGCCACAATGATTTTCTTACTGACACTTGATATAATTGCTTAAAATTGCTTGCTTGCATACTGACACTTGATAGGATTGCTTAGAATTACTTGCTTGTTTACTGGCACTTGCTTGCTTGCTTACAAATTACTTGTTTGCCTTAGTGACACTTGATATAATTGCTTTTGATTTTGTTGCTTACTTATTATTGGCACTTGATTGAATTGCTTAAAATTGCTTGGTTGCTTACTAGCACTTGATAGAATTACTTAGAATTGCTTGCTTGATTTCTAGCACTTGATAGAATTGCTTATAATTGCTTGCTTACTAGCACTTATATAATTGCTTAGAATTGCTTGCTTGTTTACAGGCACTTGATATTGTTGTACTAAACAATTTCTTTGCATTTGTCGATTTGCAAAACCAAAACTAAATCTAACATTTGTTTATGAGATTGTAGTATTTAGATTTAAAATATTAAACAAAAGGAACTCAAGACTCAACAAGAGATGGATCTATTACAAGACAGCAAGATATACAACAATTTGTGTAATAGGTACTCTCCCATTGGTTAAAATAATATTACATTATTGATGTTGAGTCAAAACGGAGCAAAATGAATTAATTAACTCAAACCGTCGTATAACGGTCTAAACCGTTGTGTAACGCTCTAGAGCGTTACACAACGGTCTATACCGTCATACAACGGTTTAGTAAATTAATTTCATTTTCATTCATATTTTTCAGAGAATTTAATACACCGTTACACGACGCTCTATACCGTTGTGTAACGCTTTGGAAAATCAGAAACAGACAAAAACAACGTTCGAATTCTCTGACAATGTGACCGTTTGAACCTTAGTCCGTTGTGTAACGCTCCAGAGCGTTACACAACGGATTAAGGTTAAAACAGCTTTAGAGAAAGTTTTTCAAGCTCAATATAAAAGGGGACCTTCCCCCATCTTCTAAAACTGTTCATTTTTATTGCAAAATCTACTTCCAACAGTCACATTTATTGAGCTTGGATAAACACTCTCTAAATCTTTGCTAATACTCAAGATCTTTGATCTAATATTATTCAAAACCTTGTGAGATTGAGTGATTAGCTTCCATAGCCAAATCTACTCCTAGCTTTTGCTACTCCATTCCTTATCTTGGCCTTGTCTCTCATCCTTAGTGTGTAAGAGGACAAGGTTCACTTTGTGTACAAGACATTTTGTGATTAGTGAATCGGACCGGCTTCGTTACCGTTCGACGGGGAGCCGGGGACCCGAGGAGTAGGCATTGCCGAACCTCGTTACATCGCGCGTCAATCTTTTATTTTATTGAGCAATCTCTAAACTCTATCTATTTACTTTATTTGCAAATTGATTGTGTAGATTTAGAATTGCTTGTGAGTTTGAATTGCTTGTGTTGCTTGTTTGAGAATTCCTAGCTTTGCGTTAAAATCTCAATTTAACCCTTGTGTCTTTTGGTAATTGTTAAATTAGCAATTGTTAGTAGTAATCAAGGGTTACACAGTGGTATCAGAGCAAGTTGAGCTTACTAATTAGTGAATTGTTAATTGTAAGCCAAGGTCCATAACTATGTCTAACGCAAGGCACATCAAGGAACCCCCAATTTTTGGACTAAATTGCAAAGGTTTTGCTTATTGGAAGAAATGTATGTCCAATTACCTCAAAATTCTTGAATTGTGGGATATTGTTGAGTCCGGTCTTCAAATCACTAAGGACTTAAATGGTAAAATTGATGTTGCTTGTCTTGTAAAGATTAAGCAAAACGACCAAGCGGTAAATGCCATATTAGCCTCGGTCCATGAAACCATTGCACCAACTTTTGGAGAGGCTATTAATGCACATGATATGTGGGAGGCATTATTGAGAAAATACGAAGGAAATGACATGTTAAAGAAAGCTAAGGAGGAAAGATTACAATCTATGTTTGAGAGTTTTAGAATTGATGAAAATGAGTCTATTGAGGATATGTATACTAGACTCACAATCTTAGTTAATGATTTTATTGATGTAGGTGACCCTTTACCTTCAAACAAAATTGTCACCAAACTCATTAGAATCATGATGGTGAGACCAAATTGGAGAGGGTATGTGGGAGCTCTCCAAGCCGTACAAGGGAGAGAGAAATTCACACCGGAGGAGATGTATGCCCATCTCAAATGTTTTGAGGAAACCCTCCGCCAAGCCGAAGGTGTAAGCTCCTCAAATAAAACCATGGCCTTCGCCGCTCAAAACTCCAAATCATACAACAACTCCTCGAATTCCTACAACCCTAACTCTCAAAACACCTCAAACATCTTTAACCCATCTTCCTCAAACCCTAGATCCACAAATGAACCAAGTTTCCAAAACTTTGGAAATGATCACTCTAAAGAAGTTCTCCACCTTGCCAAGATTCTACAAGCCATGTTCGCCTTTGAAAAGAGGGTGAATCACAAGAGAGAAGAAGAGGGCAAGCGAATCGTGTGCATCAATTGTGAGAAAGAAGGGCACAACATTCACTCTTGCTACAAATTATTTCCCCACATGAGAGAGGGAAGTGATAAGCAAGAGAACAAAGGGAATTTCAAAAGAGAAAGTTACAAGGGAAAGAACCCCAAGGCGATGCCGGCCGATACTTGGGATAATGATGGAGAGAAAGAAAGTGAAGGTGAAATAGGTCCTAGTGGTGATGGAGCATCACCATTTGCTTTCATGGCTCAAGTAAATGCGGAGGGCACCTTGGAAAACAATGAAGATGACTTTGAAGAAATTATTGCCACAAATGAGCTCACCGACCCGATAATCATTGAATACTTGAGAAAGATTCATGTGGCAAAGAAGAATGAGAAGGTGGCTCAAGAGAAGAAAGTAGATGAGATCTCACCAATCAAGGAGACAACTCATGAGGAGATCTCCAAGGAAGAAAAGAAAGAAGAAGATGCCTTGCCAAAGGAGAAAAATGAAGCTAGCTCATCCAACAATAAGGATGAGAGCACTCATGGCAAAGTAGAGACTAGCACTTCACCTCAAATCAATGAGGCCAAGGTATGCTTGAACCCTAATTTAAATGAAAGTGTTCATATATCATATTGTGCATCCGTTAGTGATTCGGATGATGAATATGATGATATTGAGTATTCAAGCATTTCCACTAATGAGAAGATGTTAAAATTTGAACTTGGTAGGGCAAACAAACTTCTAAATGAAACAAACCAAGCTTTGTTAAGAAGTGAAGGTACCAAAGAGGGATTAATCAAAAAGGTATTTGAGCTTGAGTCTAAGGTAAAGGAGTTTGAAGTCAAAGAAATTAATTTTGAAAAACAAAGAAAAGATCTTGAAAAACAAATAAGCAATTTAAAGGTGAACAAGCAATTGTTAGACCTTGAAAACCGGGCTTTAAAATCCACTAGTGCATTGAGTTGTAGCACTAGGTTGGATTTAAATGATTTATGCAAGGGACAATCATCCCATGACAAAACGAGTTTAGGATGCGAGAGGATCTCACCCTCTCTACATTCATCTAAAAACCCTAAAAGCCCAAAAGGAAAAGGGAAACAAATTCAAAACTATAAGGGAAAACATGCAAAGGTTCCAATTGTTAGAAATGTTCAAAACCATGCATTTAGATACAACCCGGCTTGGTCTAAAAATGTCTACCACAAAACCTCAACCGGGTGGAGATATGAGGTAAAAGGTAAGCAAAAGGTAAGCACTTTGCATGTTGACCTAATTGGTTCTCAAAAGAATGAGATACCAAGAATAGTTTCCCAACAATCAAACCTTTCAAATGAAAATCAACTTTGTAAAAATAAGACTCAAGCTCAAAGATTAAAAGATGATTTTCGCAATCGTTTTGTGAAAGTTGTGGCTAATCCCCCAACTAGTGCCGTTTGTAACTATTGTTGTAGGCAAGGGCACATTTCTTTGGAATGTCAATTTAAGAAGGGAAGCAACATGGTAAATGTTGCTTGGGTTCCTAAATTGAAGAAGTGAGCTCATAAGTAGCTAACCCTCCCATAAATTCAAAATATTAAGGGGGAGGGAAAATACAAATTATATATAAGGATTATTTTAATTACTAATGTATAATTTGTAGGTTTGTTTGACATCTTCTCATAGAGAAAACGCTTGGGTACTTGATAGTGGATGCTCACATCATATGACCGGATTTAACTCAAATTTTAGCTCCTTGGAGTCATATGATGGTGGAACGGTAACATTTGGGAATAACAAAAGAAAGAGTAAGATTATTGGAATTGGTACAATTGGTGTTAAAAATCTTACTATTTCAAATGTATACTTAGTTGATGGCCTAAATTTTAACTTGTTAAGCATAAGTCAACTTTGTGATGCGGGTTTTTATGTCAAGTTTGATGTTGAGGCTTGTTATTTGATTGAGACCAAAACAAATGAAATAATCTATAGGGGTAAAAGAGTAAATGACATGTACCATCTATATCTTCATCATTTCAAGCAAGGTGAAACTTGCTTGAATGCCTCTATTAACCTTTCTTGGCTTTGGCATAGAAGATTAGCTCATCTAAGTGTAGATACTATTAAGAACGTGATAAGGCTTGAGGCGGTAAGAGGTCTACCTATCAAGAAGATCGAGCTAGATCATCTATGTGACGCATGTGTAAAAGGCAAACAAGTCAAGTCAAGCTTCAAATCAAAGGATACGGTATCAACTACTCAACCTTTACAATTATTGCATATTGACTTGTTTGGACCTATAAGTGTACCAAGTCTTGGGAAAAAGAGGTTTGTTTGTGTAATTGTTGATGATTATAGTAGGTACACTTGGGTCTTGTTTTTAAGCCAAAAGAACGATACATTTGCTCACTTCATTGAGTATTGTAATAGAGTTGAAAACGAAAAAGGTTTGAAAATCAATACCATTAGAAGTGATCACGGGGGTGAATTTGAAAATGCCCAATTTGATGAACTATGCTCTAAAAGAGGATATAGGCATGAGTACTCGGCCCCTAGAACACCACAACAAAATGGGGTTGTAGAAAGGAAAAATAGAACCTTACAAGAGTTGGCCCGAACCATGCTCAATGAGTCATCCCTACCAACTATGCTTTGGGGCGAAGCGGTTAATACGGCTTGTTACGTAATTAACCGAGTAAGCCTTAGGCCAATCCTACTAAAAACACCATATGAGCTATGGATGGGGCGCAAACCAAATATATCCTATTTTAAAGCGTTTGGTTCAAAATGCTTTGTTATTAATGATATGCCTAAGGTGACCAAATTTGATTCCAAATCAATTGAAGGGGTATTTGTTGGGTATTCAATTACTAGCAAAGCATATAGAATCTATACACCAACATCTAACATTGTGAAAGAGTCCATTCATGTGAGATTTGATGAAAATGCTAATGCACCGGCCGAGAGAGAAAATGTTGATAATGTAGGTGATGAAAACGCACAAGATGAAACCCTAGAAGAGGTAAACGATAGAAGACGAATAGTGATAGAAATACGAGATCCACTTCAAGAAACTCCAAACCAACTCGACTCAAATGTAAATGCGTTGATTGAGGAAGTTTCTCAAGGAGAGAGATCAAATGATCAATTAAGTGCCTATCAACCTCCAACAAATCTAAGGGAAGTTTCCTCTCATCCCCTCTCTAATGTTATTGGTAACCCTAGAGAAGGTGTTAGGACTAGATCGGGGGTTAACCTAATGGTAGCTCATTGTGCATTTGTGTCTCAAATTGAACCAACTAAGTTTGAACAAGCCAACATGGACCCGGATTGGATTATTGCCATGCAACTAGAGCTTGATCAATTCGAAAGGAACAAAGTTTGGGAACTTGTACCAAGGCCAAGAAATAGGGGTATTATTGGAACTAAATGGGTTTATAGAAACAAAAAGGATCAAGATGGAAATGTTGTGAGAAACAAAGCTAGGTTGGTTGCACAAGGATTTAGACAACGGGAGGGACTAGATTATGATGAAACTTTTGCTCCCGTTGCTCGTCTAGAATCCATTAGGATGCTCTTAGCTTATGCCTCTTGCAAGGGCTTTAAACTATTCCAAATGGACGTTAAGAGTGCCTTTCTTAATGGATTTATAGAGGAGGAAGTCTATGTGCACCAACCAATGGGTTTTGTTGATCCTAATTTTCCTAATCACGTCTATAAACTTGATAAGGCCTTATATGGTTTGAAACAAGCTCCTAGGGCATGGTACGGTAGATTAAGCTCCTTTCTAATTGAAAATGGCTTTAGTAGAGGCATTAATGACACAACATTATTCACCAAAACTAAAAATGATGAATTGTTGTTAGTCCAAATCTATGTTGATGACATTATTTTTGGTTCAACTAATGCGGCACTTGCCGAAGAGTTTGCTATTTTGATGAGTAGTGAATTTGAGATGAGCATGATGGGTGAGCTAAATTTCTTTCTCGGGCTTCAAATCAAACAAATGCCGGAAGGGACGTTTGTAAATCAAGAAAAGTATGCTAAGGAGTTGATCAAGAAATTC
>CAXKVX010000247.1:0-119080 GCA_964058865.1 Eleocharis quinqueflora | reverse complement strand
GCCTTTGAATTCTTGCTAAATGTTCTCTTTTTCTTCTAGTTTTGCTTTTAGCTAAAACAGAAATGCCACTTCTGAAAAGGAATTTGACAGGTAATGAAAGTTCCACTGTTTGTGCTACTTACATTTTGATGAGAACTTGTGCAAAAATAGAGATAATATGAAGACTACGAAAACAGCCAGCATGCTTTAAAATAAATAAAAACAAACAATTGTTAAATTAGATGATCAGACAGAAAATTGTCATACTGGATTAATGGTAGTACAAGGAAATATTTTGTGCTCTCTTTTCTTGCTTCCATAGCCGTAAGCAGTGAGCCATGAAGTGAAGTGGAAGAAGCTCTTGTTGGTAAAATTTATGGCAAGGCATGAAGTGAAGTGGACTTCCCAAATCATGTTGGTTTAGTTGTTATTTGATGGCCACTAAATGTGACAGGTTCTATCATGAAACATGGTTAATTTGTAATGTTCTGGTTTTTCTCTATGGCAGAGAGGTGATGCGATATCACAGAGATTAGTATTTCTTTTTTTTCATTTTGCTTTTTGTTTTGTTTTGTTTTGGGGCTTATTTTAATTATAACTTGTGTTAGTATTCGTTTTTCTTTCATTTTTCTTTTTCTTTTTATTTTAACATCCGTCTAATTATAGTCATATTCATTTCAAAGGATTGTGAGTGAATATAAATTAGATATGTGATCGCGCTCCACGCGAATTAGTCGAAATTCTTGCTGAAAATAACAGCAACGACTCACAGCAGACGACGTACCTAAATTATTTGAATTTCCATTCTTGGCTCCAAACATTATAGTGGAAACATTTTTTTGTAAATTTTACAATCCTTACGAAAATTCCACCACCACGTCTTAGAATATCTGTCATGTTCATTGCTTACAATTAAAAATAACAGAAATAATTTAGGATGGAAATGAGTGCAACTTAATTTAAGGGTCTCTATTTATACTTTAGATTAAAATATCAAAGCAATACATATTTTACTGTGATGAATGCAATTGTTGTTTATGTTTTCGTCAAATAGTACATGATCAATTCATGGATATGCTTGTACTTGCCATGTCGCAAAAGCCATCAGGATTCTGCATAAAGATTTGCTGGTTTAGAGTGGATAAAACAAATTCTTACATCAATAAAGGGGCAAAAAACACAACATGAGCAAAGAAAATGGACCTGCAAGAATAATATGAAGTCAACACATAATATTGTCAGTCATGGTTAATCGCAGACGAAATAGCATGGTACTGGAATAATATAAAGTCACGAAATGTTAGATTCATTATCACAATTATATTCATTAATATTACACACTGCACAGTATTTTTTTTTTTGAAAGAAAATAATATTACACAGTATATAACATGTATAATTTGCATATTATGTTATAAATTTAACTGAAATTTAATCACAGCATGGAAGAAAACTTTTAAACTACAACTATGAGATGGATAGCATTGTCTTTCAAGGCAGAAACCACATGTTCATTTTCATTTTCAAAACCATGTTATACTCTCACTTGAGTGCCAGTACAGGCTGTAGCCATCAGTACTGTTTTAGAGTAGAAGTATGTCATACTTGTAGAAAAAACAGAGAAATTTATCATCTCTCAACTGAGTTTGTTGCTCCATGGCTTGTGAACGAATAATTAATTCATTGTTCTGGCTCAATAACTAGGAAGAATCTCGCTATAAACAGCATATTAAGTACAATAGCACAAAGCAACTGAGGAAAATGAATGGTTTTCCGAATTGTATAAATAGATCATTTTCCATCAATGCTTCAAGATAATATACGTAATATAAAATAATAACTAAGAGCAATCCATATGAAAGAAAGACAGGCACTAAAGATGCGGTACCTCTTGCTCAAACTAGTCCATTTTAGAATAAAACACAGATATCATCACATTAAAGATGTGATCATATCTTAGAGAAAGAAGAATCTTAATAGATTCTATTAGCTTTTGAAGAAGTCTCAGATTTAAAAATTAATTATGATAAATATGAAATGATTTTCTTAAATTTAGGAGAGCAATAAAGCTCATTTATAGCTAACTTTATAGGATGCAAAATTGAAGAATTACTCTTTAGATATCTAGGAGTTTCTCTTGGTGAAAAAAACTTTCACGTAAAGATTGACATTTTTTTATTGAAAAAATAGAAAAAAAAGTAAACTCCTTTCACTATGAGGTAGATTAGTTTTATTAAATGCAGTTATGTCAGCAATCCATTTATATTGAATGTCAATTTATAGAATCCCTACATCAATTAGGCTTATAAGGATAGATAAATGATGAACAAGATTTTTATGGTGGGGAGGTAGTTCAACTAAGAAAAAAATAGCATCATTTAACTGAAAAATAGTTTGTAAATTAAAAGAAAATGATGGGTTAGGGGTTCTAAACCTAGAACAAATGAATAAAACATTACTAGTAAAATGACTAATTCATTTTAGAGATCAAACCTATAAAAATAGATGGAAAGAAATAGTTCTGTTTAAATACTTCTCAACTTCAAATAAGTTGTTACATTCTCCTTTTTGGAAACAGATAATGATTGAAAAAGATCTAATAGACATAAGCTTAGCAATAACAGTAGGAAGAGGAGATTATACATTTTTTTTGTTAGATAATTGAATAGGAGACTGTTCATTAGCTGTGCAGTTTTCAACACTCTTTGAAATTGTTACTGATATTAATATTACTGTTGAAAAAGTTTTCACACATCCTCTACAAGAATCATTAAAATTTAGAAGACAATTAACTGGTAGATTTAGACTTGATTTCATTCAATTGAGATCTTTAGTTCAAGATGTTAAAATAGATAAAGATGTTTCAGATAAAATTAGATAGAAATGGAACTCTAAGAATATATTTTCGGTTAATTCTTTTTACAAGTGGTTAGATTTTGGGGGAATAAGAAATAGAGAATATGAAACTATCTGAGAAGCCAAAGTGCCCCTAAAAATAAATAAAAAATCTTATGGTTAGTTAAGAGAGAGAAAGTTTTGACTAAACATAATCTAGCTTTTAGGAGAATGAATATAAACACTAGCTGTGTATTCTGCGGTCTAGAGGAAACTGTGGATCATTTATTTATTACATGTACAGTTGCTCGGATCTTATGGGACTGGATAGCAGAATTTAATGGATTTCAAAATCAATTACACTCTATTAAGGAATTATGGTATATACAGGCAGCCATACCCCTCAAAGATACTGTAATTATAGAAATTGTCAGAGGAGCTGTGTTATGGGCTATGAATAGAGAGAAACAATATTTGCCATCCAAAATTGCCACTCAGAATCGATTTCTTTCATATTTGTCATCTAAAATTGCTGCTACCTTCTTTTTGCCACTTTTTTCAAAAAGACAAAAATGTCTCTGTCATGACTACTTCAGGTCTGAGTTCACCCCGGCCACCACCAACCTCGCCACTGTGTCGCTTCAAAGAATGTCTTAATTGACTCTAAGATCGATTTTGGAGAATGAGAAAACAACTGGTGTCGATACACAAGTCCGGCCCTGACCTAAGACAGCCTGGACGATCGCCCTGTGCCCTAAATGCCCCAAATCCTAGAGGGCCCCAATCAAAACAAAATTGTATAGTAGTTCTCCATATTTTGTTATCAGATAAAATAATCTCTTTTCTTTCTCATAGCCTGCACCACACTCTGATCAATTTCTTCCCTCTCCGTTTGATTCTCCATTCTTTGTGTCGTAAAAATTAATACCCTTTCAAAATCAGTTGAAGTCACCAAGCTAAATCGCTGAACTCCTCCTCTCTTTGGCTCTTTGCGCGGTCAACTCGCCAATCTTTGTTAATTCTCCTCTCTCTGTTGCTGAAAATGAGAAGTGAGAGAAATCGTGTGTACTGTAAAACCGTAAGTGAGAATTGAGAAACCCTAGACAAATCGCCAAACTTCTCCTCTCTTAAATTTGTTATTGTGGTACTGATTTATTGTTTGCAATTCTTGGCCTTATTTTTAAATTTTAGTGTATCATATATATCTCCTTTTTGTGTTTTGACAGCGAAGTCATGTAATGTACCAGTAATTATAATTGTCTAGGATATAATACAAGTATTTTTCATTTGTAGTCATTGGTAGAGTACCATTGCCAGTAACTTGGCTTTTTCTGAATTATGTTGTGCTAAACCATTTTGCATCTGCCTTTGGCTCTTTGTTGAGTTTGGTACATATCAGTCCCAATAGCAGTGGATACCAGTTGGTATTTTGCTTGTACATTAGTCAATTCAGAATATAATTATAAAACTACCCACAATAAAAATCTCAATATAGTATTGATAATTTAAATTGCAAAGCTTGTACATTAAACTGATGCTAAGGTACTTCTCATTTTAGAATTTACTTTCCACCACGGTCTTTTTGTTGCAGTATTCTGAAAAGGGATAATTTTCTTAATAAGATGCACATTTGAAGGTTTAAGTGAATGTGAGGTTCATCAAATCTGACCTTGATCACATCTTTACTAGGCTGAGGTAGCTTTATCTCTCAAATTTTACTTTATATTAGTTATGCAATGTAAATTTGCGATTTATTGAGGTTTTTTGTTTGAGTTGTTTATTTAAATTGTTTCCATTCCCTTTATGATGTTATATATTATGTTATATTGATACATTAAGCAATAAAATCATGTTAAATCTCTGAGTAGCAGAAGCATGAAGGCAAACTAAGAGCAACATATCTAAAATCCCAAAACGGTCCCCCTAACATACATTCCACGTAATACACGTTCGTAATAATCAAGTACATCAGCGTACAAAAGCGAGCAACGGTATATACCACAATCACATCTAATATGGCATTGACTTTTGCAATTTTGTATGCCATATCTTTCCCTGATCGCATCTCATGCTTTGCTTGTGAATCAATCCAATTGAGCGCTTCTTACTTCCAATCTCTAACCAAATTAAACCCTAAATTACTGATCCTTAATTAGCATGGATACCTTCCCCCCTCCGTTCATCCTTCTCTTAGTTTTCCTTCCCATTCTCTCTTCTCTCCTTCTTTTCATATGGAACCGGAAGAGCAAGCCGATCGCGTACCCACCGGGCCTCAAACCCTATCCTTTGGTCGGCCACCTCCCACAGTTTCTCGCCAACCGGCACCGCTTAATAGAATGGACAGCTGAAGTGCTTGCTGAGGCTCCAACTAATACCGTAGTTCTAAACCGGCTGGGCGGCATACGTATCTTTACTGCTAACCCTGCTAATGTGGAACACATCCTTCGAACCCATTTTGAGAACTATCCGAAAGGCGAGAGAACCTTGGGCACCCTACATGATTTCCTCGGCACCGGGGTATTCAATTCTGATGGAGAGACGTGGCGGATGCAGAGAAAAACAGCGAGCTTGGAGTTCAACACCCGAACGCTGCGGTCTCTTGTCGTGCAGTGCATACATCAGGAAATTGAGACACGGCTTTTGCCGCTGTTAGCAAAAGCCTCAGTTACCGGTCAGGTTGTCGACCTTCAAAATGTTCTCGAGCGGTTTGCATTCGATAGTGTTTGTAAGGTGTCGTTCGGCCTTGATCCGGGTTGTCTTGAGCCGGAATTGGAGAAGAGGTCAAGTTTCACCACTACCTTCGCCGAGGCATTCAGGTATAATTAATTAGTTCTCTATCGGCTCTATCCCTCTACTAAATTCGTTGGGTTTTTCTGTGATTTCCTCTTCTTAGCGTTACGTATATGGAAACAAATTAGAACAAAATGTTACGTTAATTAACTTTTTTAGCATTTGTGAACCAATCAATAATTTAGATTTCAAATATGACAAATCAAACAAAGTGAAACACCACAATATTAATTTCTTATAAATTTTTAACATCGATATTTAATTTACTTTAATGGCTTTACCAATGACGAATCAAATTTCAAATTGACCCAAAATTTTATACACGCTAATAATTAGTAGTACATCTACAATATTATTTTATTTTTAGTTTTCATAAAAATAGTTACAATTTGGATGTACATAATTGCTGGATGGAGATATGCAACAAAAATACTTAGTTATATACTTTTATATCATATTATTTTGGTAGTATATGTCTGAAACTAAAATGTATATTCATCATCTTCAAAAAATAAAATTTCATTTTGGTGGCGAAGTCCGGGAAGTAGTTTTAGCTAGTTTATTATAAGAACTTTTAAAATATAAACCATGCTTTGAGCCATATATTTTTATATTTAACTCATATTAATTAAATGTCTCTAACCATATGCATGCATCCAAATCGCAAAAGTCAAACAGTTAGAAGTAAATTAATACACATAGACCTGTCGCTTTGCAAAGTATTGCAGTACACCACAAGTAATTAAGAACCGTATATTATACTATATAATATAATATTTTTGTTTGGATTAAATTAAGCTTGAATTAATTAAGGTACCTAACCACGTCAACTAGCTAGAATATTTCAACCTGTAGACTAGTCAATATTTTATTCTGAGAGGATTTTGGACTGGTATGGTAGAGGGGGAATTCATATCTGATATTTTGGGAAATAATATGACTCGGTTTTTTCATTATCTAACGGTTAAAATATATAATATATCAGATCTCGTGCAATCTATATGTGTCGTATATTTATCTACATAAAAATCTGACGATCGAATCAGAATCAGAGAATAACATTATTCTATTATCCTCAAAAATAACAGCTGATTACGTACTCGGTAGAGGGGGGAACCTATTATTGATGTTGAGATCTTTTCGTCTAATTCGGTTTATATATCGGAATTCGGAAATACGTGCAAAATTAAGCAATCGAGTAGCGGCAGTATTGAGTGAAAAAATTTGGAAGTTTGTGAAAAAAGGACATTTTGTAGATTCTACCAAAATTTGACAAGAAATATAGAAGCACAAGTCTATTTTGACTGTATTTGCACGGTAATGGAAATAACTATTTAAGAAAAATAAAGCTATTACTATATATGATATAATAAAATGACATACTCTCCACTTATTTCAAAAAAATAAAGATAAAATAAAGCTATCAATGAGATGCAATAAACATGGAGGCCATGTCTCAATTTCACAATACGTACGCGTAATCCAGTATCTATGTGACCTGTCTGAATTCTGATGCTGAGTTCAGATGTTCAGAAATTCAAATGTTGAATTTAGCACATAACAGAAGTACTCACCGTTCGATCCATTCCAGTTAGGTACTAACCAGAATCAATAAAAATCCATTTTTCAGCCACACTTCCTTCCGAATCAGAACCTGTTGTTTCTGCTTTGCCTGTTTAACACGATTTAAAAACAAAAACATCGATCATAAATTTATATACACTTTCGCAGGTTCAGCTTCAGACACATGTATCAGTATCCAAATGGACGGAGTGAATTTTCTTTTTTTTGAAATGGAATTAAATACTGTGATAAATCTTGATGTATAGTTCATCTTGGTATCATTACAACATTAAGGAACAAAATTATAATTATTGAAGTCATAAAACAACAATTCTTACGCATAAATAAAAGAAAAATAACACGTGTTCAAATAGAAAGAAAAAATAAAAGAAATCATTAATGAAAGAATTATGCAAATATAAAGAAAGGATTATGAAAAAATTTAAAATATAAAGACTCGTATGCCCGCTCGATTTAGCGTCGATGACATGATTTTATTTTGTAGGTTAATGTGTAAAACATATTATTTTTATGATATTCAATATTTTGAATGAAATTTATATTTTTTTATTTTTATATGTAATTTTGTCTTACACCCACTAAAATTCAGCATTTGCCACTATCCCAAACTATAATTTCTTTCTCAACTTTAATGTTATTTATTTTTTATGAAGAAAACATTTTTTCCAATCAGCTTCTCAAATCGCACGTCTCTGGAACCCTTGTGCATTAATAATGTTAAGGAGGCATAACATATTGCATATATATGTGGTACCTACAGCAAAACTTAAGTAATATTTGTCAGAAATGACTATAACAAAACTGAAGTATAAATAATAAACGAAACTTGACAATCTGAATTCTATAATTTGAATAGGTAATTTACTGGTATCTGCAGGCGACCTGTCATACAGGATGAAATCTAAGAGTTCAATGTTTTATTTAAACCATTAATCCATTTTTCTTTCTTGATTAATTCACACAAAAAAAAAATTCAACATTCAGGGATGCTGCCTTTCTCAGTGCTCAAAGATTCCGATATGCTATACCAGGATTATGGAAGATAAAAAAGCTATTTGATATTGGGTCCGAGAAAAGGCTACGAGAATCTATTACAACAGTTCAAAAATTTGCTGACGAAATCATCTTCTCTCGAAAAAAGGAGAAACACGCAAATGAGCAACACGACCTCCTCTCGCGGCTTGTTGTCAATTCAGAAAACTATTCAGACAAGTTCCTTCGAGACATGGTCATCAGTTTCCTGCTGGCTGGAAGAGAAACCACATCATCTGCCTTGTCATGGTTCTTCTGGATTCTCTCATCTAGGCCAGATGTAGAAGCAAAGATTTTAGATGAAATCCGTTTTGTTCGAACCAAGAACGGAACTTCCGAGACATGCATGTTAAATTTCGAGGAGCTGAAGGAGATGCATTACCTGCATGCCGCTATCACAGAATCAATTCGGCTGTATCCTCCGGTTCTAGTAAGCCAAACCCAGGTTAAAAAGGATGATGTCCTACCAGATGGAACCTGGATCAAGAAAGGATCGTTCGTATTGTACCATACATATGCAATGGGTCGACTGGAGGCAAATTGGGGAAAGGACTGTATGGAGTACCGGCCCGAGCGGTGGATTAATGACACAGATGGCGCATTTCGGCAGGAAAGCCCGTTCAAGTTCACGGCATTTCATGCAGGACCAAGGATGTGTCTAGGGAAGGAGATGGCATACATTCAGATGAAGTCCGTCGTGGCATCCGTCTTGCACCGGTTTGTGCTGGAGGTGGAAGAAAATGGAAGATGTCCAGAAAAGATGGTGTCAGTCACTCTCCGCATGAAGGATGGCTTGCCAGTTCGATTGAGGGCTAGAAACAGCTAGACACTTCATTTTGCAGGATTTGTGTGAATTAAGCAAAGCTATAAAAAATATGATGCTCAGCCTACACCAAGCTATGGAGTTACTTAATTTTCTTGAAATAAAAGATTATGTTGCATTTTGAATGATGTAATATTACTATTTACTGTGAAGTCCATCCCGTTTAGTTTGTCAATTGGGAGAACAAAATTGACTGCATTTTGAATTTTTCATATTTGAAGTTTTTTTATTTAATGTTAAATATTTAAATATTGTTAACTCTGTCTATATTTTACATAGCCGGTCTCAATCTCAAAAAAAAAAGGAGGATTGTGATAGGCTTGACGAGCCAACATAAAAATTCAGTCAATCTTATGGAATGAAATCTGATATTAACTTCATTTCTAGCCTATTCCAACTTATTTGGAACAAAAAGTTTTGTTGTTGTTGTAACACCCCTAAGCCAGTTATAATTTATGGGGTGTGACAATGTTAATCTTTCTTTCGGAGAAGTTAACAAATTTAATTGTTGGCACTTCAATTTTAAAAAATTTCATGGATCATTTTGCATATACTTTAACAATAATGTATGTTTGCGAACATTAATGTTTAGAAAAATGAGGCATGTAATTCTAATTGTCTTTAAATAGATCAAATTATGTCTGAAGTCTATACTATGACGTATATTAAAAGAATCTACTCGTCATATTGATTTGCAACTTTAATTAAAATAATATAATTTTAAATAGTTAACTATATATTTTAAATCCTTTTGTAAATTCCGTTGCATACCCTTTATTTAGTATTTACTAAAAGTCTTTTAGAAAAATACTAAATATCTTTATATCAAATTTATACTTAATTGGAGTCCTTTTAAAATTTAGCACATTTATTTTTATTTTATTAGTTTTAAATACTAATTATAGATAATAGCTAAATTCTATAATCAATTAAGATAATTATAGTGTTACTTTTGTAATTACATTAATTATAATTGTAGATTATCTAAATTATAATTAATTATACTATTCCTGAAATATCACAATAAATTATGAAAATTTTTCTTTGTTGTCGCAAAGATTTTCCCTATTAGTTCAGAAGATTTTTGTGCAATTTTGCACTGGTCTTAAGATCACAACAAGGGCCTTCCGACCGCAAGGCACCTTTTAGTTCAATTTTCAATTGCATACCGCAAAACATTGTAATTCATAACCTTGCTGCCGCAAACAATAATCTTTGCGGCCGCAAAAATTTGGCCTTATGACCGCAGAAATAGACCTGTCAATTTTGTTTAGAACTTGCCAAATATATTTTAATGCCTTGCGGTAGCAAAGATCAGTCTTCCGGCCGCAAAAGAGTACCTATAAATTCAAGTTTGGTTCTAAACACTTCCTTGTGGTCGCAAGGCTATATTTTGCTGCCGCAAACTGTCGTGAAATTCTTCTGTTCGTATTGCGAGTCAAAAATTGTTGCATATTTTCATAAGTTTCAACTTTATTTGCATAATTAATTATTTTAAATATTAGCAAATCATTATTTTCATAATATTTATTCAAGATGGAATAAAGGCGAGGAATTTGACAAAATTCAAGATTTTAATTCAAGAAAATCTAAAATAATAAAAAAAGCAAATAAAAATAGAATAATTCTTTTTGCAATAATTTAAATTCGATATAGTTTCAAAAATAATCAAATATCCTAAATCTCAACATGGAGGTGACTTTGATATCACTTGATGGGTGTAATTTTAAATTATATAGAGTCAAATATAATATCAAAATCCTAAATTAAAGAATTGCTAGAAAAACTTTGCGCAAGATGTAAGATAATAAAATAAGCAGAAGTGATAACTTGATTTCCATCTCTACAGCCTCCCGTATTTTACCACTCAAGCAAATCCAAGAAGTCGATGAAGACGATTAAACGGCACCACGAATTATTTGGAGATCCAACGCTTAAATACTAGTGATAATATATCTTGGAGAGATCCCATAATTAATAACAAATACTCTATAAAATATTTGATATCAAAATTCTCTATAAAACTTTTCCAAAATGTATGTATTATTGTTGTAAACGCGTACACAAAATTTGATATTATTTGAAGCACAAGTCAGAAAGATATCGGCAAAATAAAAGAGGAAATTCTGCCTTTCTAGTCTCTTGCGGTCAAAAAAGGCACTTTGCGGCTGCAAGTGACTTGGGCTGAAAACATGCAGGAAATTTTTCTAGTCTCTTGCGGCTGCAAAAGGTTTTTTGCGGTCGCAAGTGACTTGGGCTGAAGTTCGATAGAAAACTTACCAAAACCTACCCAGTCTTTGCGGCCGCAAAAGGCTCTTTGCGACCGCAAAGGTCTTGCTGATTGGCCCATTTTACTTGGTATCTTGATCTAATTTGATTGAATTAGCCCAAATAATATTTCTAACTTTTATATTAATACTAACATTAGTTAAATCAATCATAATTGGTCAATCAACAACTATAATTAATTCACTTTAATTCTATATGTATTTGTATTCAAAACTGAACGAAATATGTATTATGTCATTCCATAATTAATCACATTTATGACATGTCTTATATTACTCTCTTTAATAATAGTGACAGTATTTGATATACTAATGCAAAAACAGTGCGTATGTTATTAGTGTATTTTGAAAGTTGTTGTGTGTCATTAGAAATTGGTTTCAGGACATAATAAGTTAATAACAATGACCCAAATATTTTTTATACATTATCTATTGGGCTAGGAGCTTTTTCCAGGCCTACTTACATTCTGAAGCCTTCTTTTTTATTTTGGGTCATGATTCATGAGGGAAAACCATCCATAATGCAGAAATTGTTTAGGAGCAAATTGTAGAGCTCTCTCCAACATTAATCATTTTAATTTTTAATCGTAGACCAACCAATATTTCATTACTGGTACGGTGGTACCAGTCATATATTAGTTCTAGTGGATCACACACACTGGTTACATAACACACATCTTGATGGTGATTATCAATGTGACATTTTCAGGTGTGCTAATTGTATTCTAAAAAACATATTTCACTTTTATTTATTGTGATAATAATAATAATTAGTGACTCCATGTGATACAACCATGGTGTTTTCGAATCAATCAATGAAGAATGTGTATATGTGTGCTCAGAACTTATAAAAAAGTTCTAAGCGGGAGGACCATGGTTCGGAAGCATCCCTGGTTCCATAATATCATGATAGCAGCGATGGATTTAGAATTTTCATTAGAGAATTTAGATTTAGATAATTAAATTATAGGCGCAAATTCACCTTAATTTCTTTTTCTTTTTTTTTGCGGCTTGTACGCCATAAGAGAGGCACATAGAGATAAGATAATTAAATTTTGCCTTGATCGTATTGAGTTCAAAACATGGTAATTATATGACAGATTAGTTCAAACTTCAGTGTCAAAGAAGGATTACCGATTACCTAATTTGGTAAACATCTGATTCGTGCATCACCAAAGACTTTGGGAATAGCGCCTATTATATGCACGGAAGTTGCAGCAAAATGCACAAAAATATTATTTATGTTCTTGTTGTTAGAATCTTTGTAAACGGGAATGTACTATATACTATTTAATTTATAGGGAAGTGTTATTATATATATTCCTCATCTTCCAATTACTCGGTCAAATTTTTGAATTCATTAGATTTGAGTGGTAAAGACTATTTTTGCATTTTAATTTGTGTGTCATTCTTTCCCTTGTCTCTCACGTTTTCTTTGTCATCAATCTAGATCAAAGCATTCTCACTTCAAAATTCCAATATCCAACCACTTCAACCCTTTCCTCTCTGACTTTCTTTGGCCATGAATTCTTTCTCTTTTCCTACCATCCTTCTCCTACTTTTCCTACCAATCCTCTCCTCTCTCCTTCTCTTCATATTGAACCGGAAGAAGCCAATTAACTACACACCGGGCCTTAAACCCTACCCTTTGGTTGGTCACCTCCCCCAGTTTCTTGCAAACCGGCGTCGCGTACTAGACTGGGTAACTGAAGTGCTCGCTGAGGCTCCAACTAACACCGTAGTTTTCCATCGTTTCGGTGGCATACGCGGAGTCTTGACCGCAAACCCGGTTAATGTGGAGCACTTCCTTCGGATCCATTTTGAGAATTATCCTAAAGGCGACTGGTTCTCAAGCACCCTACATGATTTCCTCGGCACCGGGATTTTCAATTCTGATGGAGAGACGTGGCGGGTGCAGAGAAAGACAGCAAGCTTTGAGTTCAGCACCCGAACATTACGGTCTTTTGTCGTCCGGTGTGTACATCGGGAAATTCAGACTCGCCTTTTGCCGCTGTTAGCAAACGCCTCAGCTACCGGTCAGGTTGTTGATCTTCAAGATGTCCTCGAGAAGTTTGCATTCGATAATGTTTGTAAGGTGTCGTTTGACCTTGATCCTGGATGTCTCGACCCGGAATCGGAGAAAGGTTCAGTTCATGATGAGAAGAGGTCAAGTTTCACCACTATCTTTGCTGAGGCATTTAGGTTTGTAGTTGGTTTTCCTTTCCATCGACTCTATAACTCTGTTAAAGTTAATTAATTTTATAGATTCCTTTTCTAGATGTAAATATGTAATTGAGAAACATCAAACAGTTGACCTGATTATTCCGTACTGTCACTCTAGCATTTCATCACATGTAAATGTCAAAATATATTAAAAATACAAATTTCATACTTTTTTGTTTTCTTGTCAATCTTATAGATGGTTGAAAATCTTTTATTTATTAATGAAACGTGATAATCATAATTCTATATTTTCAAATGGGTAATTTACTGATATCTGCAGGAGACCTACCATACAGTATGAAATCAAAGAGTTATATGCTTTATGTAAACCATTCAGCCATTATTATATTTTTTAGTTATTTTATTAAAGATAATTGTTATTTTACAACATTCAGGGATGCTACCTTTCTCAGTGCTGACCGATTCCGATACGCTATACCAGGACTATGGAAGATCAAAAAGCTATTTGATATCGGGTCTGAGAAGAGGCTAAAAGAATCTATTTCAATAGTTCACAAATTTGCCGACCAAATCATCCGCTCTCAAAAGGAGGAGAAACAGACAAATGAGAAACATGACCTCCTCTCCAGGTTTGTTGCCAACTCAGAAAACTATTCAGACAAGTTCCTTCGGGACATCGTCATAAGCTTCCTGTTGGCCGGAAGAGAAACAACATCGTCTGCCTTATCATGGTTCTTTTGGATTCTCTCATCCAGGCAAGACGTAGAAGCAAAGATTTTAGATGAAATCCGTTCAGTCCGTGCCAAGAATGGAATTTCTGAGACAGGCGGTTATGATTTCGAAGAGTTGAAAGAGATGCATTACCTGCATGCCGCTATCACGGAGTCAATGCGGCTATACCCTCCAGTTCCAGTAAACCATGCTGAGGTTACGAAGGATGATGTCCTGCCAGATGGGACCAGGATCAAGAAAGGATGGTTTGTATCATACTATTCATATGCCATGGGTCGAATGGAGGCAAACTGGGGAAAGGACTGTATGGAGTACCGGCCAGAGCGTTGGATCGATGCAGATGGGACATTTCAGCAGGAAAGCCCCTTTAAATTCATAGCATTCCATGCAGGACCAAGGATGTGTATAGGGAAGGAGATGGCTTATATTCAGATGAAGTCCATCGTGGCAGCCATTTTGGACCGGTTTGTGCCAGAAGTGGAAGGAAATGGAAGATTTCCAGAAAAGGTTGTGTCGCTCACTCTTCGCATGAAGGATGGGTTGCCAGTTCGTGTGAGGGAAAGAAACTGCTAGAAATTTGATTTTTCCGAGTTTGTAGAATATGACATGCTATATAATATGTATTAGTGTATTACTGTACCGTACCAGTTGCTCAGCCTACAACAAGCTATGAACTGTTACTTAATTTTCTTGCAAATATAGTATTATGCTGCACTCTAGTGAAACAATATATGTTTAATGGTAACTATTGGTGGAAGGTCATTTATCTTTCATTTGATACTGATACAAAGTCCACCCAACATACTCGCTACATGCTGGTCATTTTGTTCCAGTACATTGGACTTAAAAAGAGTATAGAAATTGAATATAATGAACTGTCAACTCCACCGGTATTGGTAAGTTGATCAGCATCCAAGTAAAAGAAAGAAAAAAATATGAGATACCAAATACTCCATATATCGCAATAAGATATACAATAAAGCTGAGTACAAACCATATTACCAGTTAGATGCTGGGTAGAGAATCCAAGACAGTACTCGTTGATTCCTGTTTACATGTTTGCCAAAAAATGACATTAGAACCCCCAGTAGTAGTTCTAAGAAACCTTACATCTGTAACAGTCGTATATCTAGCAAGAGAATCTGGACAAATGTCACACTCACATACAAAATCAGAGCTGATACATCAAGATGCTCCACACTTCGATTAGCGGCAAAAGCATCAGCATCTGTTTGGTTTTTTCTGACAATTATATGCATGAACTGATATGCTACCAGCAATAAGTCCATCTCTCATTTCCCTTTTATATGGTTGCTTTAGATTTATTTTACGTTCTTCGTTTTTTCCAATTATATATGGGTAAGATTGGACAATTAAGGCTACTTGGGCCAACCAAGTAAAATAGAACGTCAATTGAACCCTTAAAAAGACAAAGCACAATTCGGGATTAACTAGTGCAAAGTAACAATTTAATCGGAAGAACTACTGCATCAGATAACACAAGACCAATTAGAGCGTGTCTTTTGTTCAAAGAAAAAAAGTTGGGGCTTACCTGGATATAATAACAAGCAGGAAACCCAACTACCACAATTGTAGATACCTAAATCTGGAATCGATTTTGCAAGTACTAGCTGCCAGCCTCGCCTGACTTCAGCGTCATTTATTTAATCATTATTGATTTCATTTTCATTTTTGTAAGAATTTGAAATGTATTATCATGGTCTTAGCAGTTAGATTTGAAAATTGCACATTTTTTATCCCATTTAATATTTGAAATAGTACTGTAATAAGCTTGTATTAATAATAAAACAAATATTCATAATCCATTTCTGTATTCATTTAAAATTTTGTTTTAATTCCCATTTCCTGGTACTTTGTTTTGCATTTTTGGACCAATTTCATACAACCAAGTAACACAACAAGTTAAATTTTTTATTAATTTACCTGAGAAAGATTTCCCACAAATTAACGCATACAAAAATACAAAAAAATATACAAAGCAGAGAAAAATGAACTAAACTGAACTTCAAGTTTACAATCACTCCACCCAGTCACAGCTACTGACAGCCATTCACACCCCAAAGACAGACCACAAAAGAAAAGATTCAAGGAAAGAACTCAGGTATCACCATCTAATTTTCCAGAAGAACTAAAGCAGAGACACTTATCTTTGACAGCTTCGGACTCCTTCCCATACTCCTTGAACTTGTACTCCTCCACTTTGTATGCAGATGGCACCTTACCCTCGCTATAGCATCGGTTGCAAAGACTAAAGTGGTGCTTCGTCTCTTTAAACCTTGACCCGATAATCGGGTACCGGCAAATTGAGCAAGTGTGTCGTCCATGCCGAATCCTATCCCCCTCCTCGAGCTTTACCAATGTTGTCAAAATCCCAAAACCCCAATCTCGGTCATTAAACATCTCGAGAAATTCATGGTAAGGTACCATTGTTGGGTCAGACTCACCATGCATCTCCAGCATGTCACTGACACCATGAGATGGTATGTATACAGCACGCAAAAGCTTGATGTAGGTCAATGCATCATTACGCCGAACCTCAGTTGCACCAGGCTCATTGGCAGGCCGCCATATCAGCGCATCAAAAACCACTCTTTTGCGCAGGTCAGGAGAGCCAGCACATATTGGTGCGAGGATAGCAAAGAACATGCCAAGATCAACACGTCCTGAACCAGAGGCATCTAGTACAGATAAAACCCTCTCATTTATTGCCTTGATGGCTCCTTGGAAGGTGTCAGGCTTCAGAAATTTGAGTAATCTTCTTAAAATTACCTCCAAAGCAGCTTTGCGGATAGACTTTTCAGGCACACCCGCACCTGAATAGGATATGGGCACATCAGTCTCGTTCATCTCCTTCCTTAATAGCTCCACATTACACCGGTTTAGTCGAGTTAGCCTCTGGAATCCCCTAATATCAAGAGCATTCGCCAAATCCTGCCGGAGAGTGGTCTTTGCACTGACCCGCTTGAATTTGGAAGGCTCCACTATTACAAAATCAGCATCTACTTCTGACTCACTCCCCTTCCCCCCTTTGGTTCCCTTTTTCTTCTTCTTTTGCAATGTTTTCAAATGAGAAATAGCATCATACAATTCAACCCTCTTTGTCATTTTGAACGCATCTTTAAGTGCTTTCTTCCCATCTTCAGACTCGCCTTGACCCAACAATGCCACAGCCCGATTAAGCTGAGCCCGCCAGCTACCGGGTCTCACACTCAAAACCCTAGTGTACATTTCAGCCGCTCTAGCATATCTCTCCTTGTCCATGTACAAACCCCCAAGGTTATAAAGTGCATCAACATGTCCCGGTTTCAAATCAATTGCTTTCTGAAATTCCTGAATAGCACGGTCATCCTCTTCCATAGCATGGAGAGCCGATCCGAGGTCACAATGTGCATCAGCATACTCTGGTTTGAGATAAATTGCTTCTTCTAGTGCCTTCTCAGCTGCACGGTACTCACCTACCCCAAAAAGTGCACTCCCCAACAGTTTAAGGGCACGGAAATGGCTCGGGCAAAGTATGGCCGCCTCTCGGTAGTGCTCACAAGCATTCAGAACCATTCCCTCTGCCTCCAAGGCTATTCCGAGGTTGACATGGATCTGTGGGAGAACGTCTGACGCCTGGGACCCACCAGCCTCAGCTGCCTCCAATGCAAGGAGAAACTCCTCCTTTGCCTCAGCATGGCGACCAAGGGCATATAGTGAGTTGCCGAGGCGGAAGTGGGGCCGAACATCAGTGGGCCCCAATTCGCATGCTCGGCGGAAACTAATTAATGCATCACGATACAGCCGGTGTTCGTACAATGAACGGCCCACGGCCATGTGGTTGTCAAGCGCCTCCTCGCGCGACCTCGCTGCATCAGCACGGCTGCGCAGAATTGCCAGTTCCTTGACAAATACAAGGTAATCCCGACTTGTTTCATCCCACACAAGTCTTCTCTCGGCGAGTGATGAGGAAGACTCATTGAGCCCGGAAATCTCGCGGGACCAACCAGCTTCCGAGAAGGAATCAAAAGTATTATTGTTGCTACTGCTATTTCCATCAGTTCCAGTGGTGTGAGTACCTGAAATTCCAGCCTTTTGAAGCTGCTTTGACCGAAGCCGTTTCACAAGGGCTTCCAAATCATCCAAAAGGGACCAAGAGGAATCAAATGAAATACCATGATTCGGCAAGGTGGCCCAGGGGGCAACCGCAACCCGCGGGGGTGGTGGCTTAGATGCAGAAGCAGATAAGAACTGATCATCAAACAAAGACGAACCGGATGCACCAACACCCGAAGCACTTGTCCCAAGGTCCACCGACCCGGTCCCACCAGCAGGCGTAATTTCACCAGCATTGAGCGAAAGAGCATCAAAATCGCGGTCCACGTCACCAGCGCCGTCGTCATAGGTTCGAATCAGGCCATCTAGGGTTAGGCCGCGGCCTGGCTCGATGAAATCGGCGTAGGTGCGAAAGACCTCGTCGAGAATTGCGCTGATTTGGTCGTCGCTGAATTTGACACGTGGATTCACAGCCACCACTAGAGCCGCCATTTCTTCGCGATTCAAGCCACCATCTCCGTTTCGATCGAATCGTTCGAAGATCTGTCGTACCTTCTCTGACCTCGCGCCCCTCCCCACTGCCGCCATGGTTTTTCTCTCTTCAAACCCTTCCTCTTCGTTAGTTGATAGTTAGTTCATACTACCTCTCTCTCTCTCTCTCTCTCGGGCGAGGGAACTGGAGAGGTAAAGCTAGAAAGAAGTTCAAATTTGTTGAAGGAGATGAATTAAGTTTAATAATATACGAGTATAGTATACAAATACAACAGTTTATGTTGTTGTAACTTCTCTTGAGATTCGAGATCCGTGGTTGGAGTTGGAGAGAAATGGAAAGATAGGAGGAATGAGCTGTGCTCTGTGGTGTGAGAGTGTGGTGCTCTTTTCTTTTGCTATTTCTTGATTAATTTGCCATTCTTTGTTTTCTTTCTCTATTAGTTTTTCCTTCTCCGTTTCTCTTTTTCTGTATACTTTTGTGGTGGTTGTATGATTTGATTGTATCGGTATCACATCAGAAGAGAGAGAGAGAGAGAGGGATGCCTGGATGGATCCTGAAGGAGCTTTTTGTTTTGTTCTTCTCTAGTGTTTCTTCTTTATATATCAGGTATATAAACCCAATCTATGAAAGTCTACAAGTAATTTTTCAAAACCAGTTAATATTATGGAAACCTTTTTTTACGTTATTATAGAAATAATGAAGAATTTATTTTATACTTATAATATAATATAAGAATATAAGATATGCCCTACCCCTAATGCTTGTGTATTTGATTTCTAACAAAAATGGATAGGGACCATATTTTGGGTTAAAAAAGGAAAGTTAAATAACACTTCTACGGAAACAGGATAGGGATCGTATATAATTTTTCTGTTTTAAATATTTTCTGAAAAAAAAATATTTTTATAAATTTTCGTTTCTAAATAGTTATGATTAGACAATTACAACTCGACATAGTCACTGCTTTGTTATATATTTTTATGAATGTCAAGTAAAAATAAATAAACAAATTTGGATGATCTATTGATCTATCGTCTAAGTGATTTTTGTACTTATAAAAGAAGAGAGAAACTTCATAAATCACAAGCAATACTCAATTTCAATTAACAAAATTAAAAGAAAACACAAAATACAAATCGAAAGTCCAATGTTTCCTTGAACTTCTCATATAAGAGAACTGCCGCATGAAATCCTGACCTCCTTTCATGCTGCGTTGGATGCTTATCAGGTTCCTTTTCTTTTATTTTTCTCATTAATCGTGAATAAAATCATCCGAGTATAACTGTTGTCCTTGAGACCTTGACTACTCTTTGTTGAAAAATAGAGAAAAATACTACGTGAAATGCGCACATGCTCATGGAGGAGGGATCAGGATCCGCTGTTGGCACCACACGAGTGTTGACGGTTCGGATCGCTCAAGATGAATCGATCGTCAACGTTGAAAATAAGACAGTTTTAAAAATTATGACACAAATTTCAACACAACAAACAAAAATTGAGTGTAATGCAGTTGATGCGCAAGAGCTGATCGATTCCCACGAAGGAGACTGAAATTTGGGTGGTGGATTTGCAAAAAATGAATTTTTGTTGTACTCAATTTTCGGTTGAAACGAAACATCAAGTCCATATTTTTTAATAATCAAAATTATGATAAATAATGACACGGAGAAAGAAAGATTGTTTTGGAAGGTCGAAAAATCGCATGTACGGTGTTGCCAATATCATTCAATTGAAAAATTGAATTAGACGGTGTTCACAATACCATTCAATTGGAAAATCGAATTGAACGATATTCACAACACCGTCTTCATAATTTGTATTTTTCAATTGAGCAGTGTTCACAACACCTTCAATTCGATTTTGCAATTGGACGGTGTTGCTAACACCGTCCGTTGCGATTTTTCGACATTTGATTATTAAAAAAAATCGGCATCAAGTCAGTGAATAAAGACGAGAGGCATTTTTTATTTTCTTTTTTTTTTGTTCTGTTTGACCGAATGGAACTGAAGCCAAGTCAGTGAAGTATTTCAATTTTAATCTATTAATTTTAATGACTAATCATTTTTTTCTGTTCCAACTTCTTTTTTTTTTTTTAAATGAACTTCGCTTAAATCGTGTAACTGTGCTTGATACTCTCCGACTCTCTGATGTTATTTTTTTTTAAATAATAGATTTAATGAATTATTGACAAATAAACGTTTTTGAACTCCACAAAATTTGTTTTAATTCTCCAAACAAAATTTATTTACTTAAGTTTTTGGATGCAATTTTTAATATTGCAATAGTATTTAAGATTTCAATGACTTAATAATAATCACCGATAGAGCCTCATTAGTCATTACATCGACCCATATAAACTCAGTTATGTCAATAGACTTATAGATGACTCGTTTGGAGAATGGACCCGTTTCGGTCGGGCCTATAAATATCAGACCTTACCGTCATTGGCGGAGCTTAGTGAGGGTCAAGATAGGTCATGATCCCGACAGAATTCAGAAAAATTGTACTTAGTTGTGATTAATATTATGTTAAATACTCTTCAAAATATGATTTCTTTAGGCCACTGAGCTGTAAATTCAGCAAAAAAATAACCCGTAGAATATCACTTCATTATTAATTTATCAAAAATTTCACCATATAAAGAAATTGGTCCGTTGAACGACCCAGTTCAATTTTTGAAACCAATCCAAACTTTAGATCGCTAGAGTGCTAAAATGACCTCCTTTGTAAACCACATCAAGCTCCCCACTACTTATTGTCAAAAAAAGGTCGAACTTCATTTTTTTAATAAACTAGCCAGATTTTCACTTGTATCATTTTTCTCTATTAGATAAAATGTTCGAATGCGCTGCTGTTAGTGCAGGGAAAAAAATAGCTCAGACTGAATTCTTTTTTTCAGGTCCACACAGTACTTTTTTTTGTGTATCTCACTTTCCATCCCACAATAGATTCAAAACGAACACGTCCTTAGAGCATATGTTCGATTAATCCCATGTCACGGGAATTTGGTGGATTTCCCATCTAACCCTAATATTTTTTCTCAAAAGAGTTTGCTGACAAAAAAATGCACATTGAATGAAATTTTGTTCTCACTTTCCTTTTCATTTTTTCACAAATTTCTGGAAAAATAATAATTAAGTTGGATTGAATTATTATTTTTGTTTTGTCTCATCTTCTATGGAAACCCTCCAAATGTATTTGAAGAAACCCATCTAGATGGATCGGGATCAATCACTTCAACAAGTCCTCCATTATTATCGTTTCCGGTTTATTGATTATTAAGTATAATAATATAATTCAGCAGCTATTTCATCTTCTTTGTTTTTTTTTATTGAAAACCCGTAGGTATTGCATTCTGAACCGGGCTGCATGATTGTGAGATTGTGGACAATGACCCGCCACATAAGCGAAGCATGGATAGAACACAACACAGCACCTCGCCACCTCGGCCAGCTATGCATTTGTCGTTTGCGTGCTAGATGCTTTTGTTTTGTTTTACAAAGAAGCAAAGGCCCCCTCCTCGGCTCCTCGTTGGTTTAGATTACTTGACTCTACTCTGTAGTCTCTCTCTAGATTGTAGACTCTAGACTCTAGAGCTTTCGAGTACTTCGTTTTCCTTTTAACAAAAAAGTACCTTAATAAATTGTGTATTTTTTTTTCTTCTAATGCAGTTACGATTTTACGTATCGTTGTTCAAATGGCCTCGTCTCCGAGTTTAATATCTTACTCGAAAGACTTGGACTAGTACGCCGAAGAGATGCAAGAAGCAAGAAGCCAACCATGCTTGTAAAATGACTGTTTTGAAAGCCACAAACATATTTTGAATATTAGACCCGCTGTGCAATTAAGCAAATCTAACGAGCGCATGAAATAATCACGAAAATATTCTTTTTCTTGCGTCTTACGTTTTACTTTACGAACGTAAAGAATTTCTCTTGTGTCTTCTTACGTTACGTTTAACAAACTTTTTTTGCGTTTGCGTTTGCGTTTGCGTTTGCGTCTAATTAAATGTAAGAAACATTAAAAAGTTTAATTTTTTTGAACGTCTGTCAAGTGCATAACAGAACAAAAGAATAAAATTGGTGTCCTATGAAACTTACAAATTTCTAAAAATAAACTTACAAATTTCTAAAAATAAGGACTTATAGAAAAAATTACATGTATTCTTAAAAAAGACTAAGAGTAATTTGTTATACGATGAGATTTGATACAAACCTCATCATAAAATTGACGTCACACACACTTTATATTCTAAAATTAGAAAAGTTCGTGAAGTTAGGCCATTTTTGTAAGAATAAATGGTTGTGATTGGATTTGAATCATAAATTAATACTTTTATGTTGTATTCAATCAAAAAGAAAGAATAGATTATCTCATGTGCATGTGAATGCAAAAGTCATTTTTAGTCATCTTCATCTGCAAAAAACATTTAAATCTCTACAGAATAATCATATTTCAACTATGCATTTCAAATTATTTTAAACTTGTAGATTCTAAACGTAAGACAAAAATAAACGTAACGAAAACGACCATTTGCGTTTAAGTTGCGTTTAACTAAAAACAACATAAATCATTTGTGCTTATGTTGCATTTAACAAACGCAACAAAAATCTCTTGCGTTTAATGTTATGTCACGGCGAAACGAAACGAAAAACATTCAAAATACAATTTGTTGACAACCCTAAATGTGCTTCTTAGATTAGGTACAAGCAGTGGCGGAGCCACATTGATGCAGGAGTGCAGCTGAATCCCCTAGAAAAATTTCAAAAATGATCATATATATTATATTTTTTTTCAAAAACGACCATGTATTTGAATTTTTTTGCATAAATGACCATGTAAATTTTTTTTTCTAAAAATAACCAACATTTTGAACCCTGTAAAAAAACATAAATCTTGAAGTCCTGGCGCTCCCGGTACAAGAGGGAACAAAATAATCGATGCACAAGCCAAGCCTGTCAACTTCAAGCTTTGTTTGTTCATACAATTACCGAGAGCTCTGGATTGAAAAGTATTTAAATCTGCTATTATCCCTTCCGATTACAGCCCAATCAAAAGGCCGACACACTCTCCACTAATAACAGAAGGAAATTGCATAATAAAGCACCAAACCAATTTATTACTGTTTCTAGTGCCACAACTATCAAACTTCAGCATTCTACTTCTAGTACTCAGCAGCAAGCACGTGGTTATCATAAATGATATGAGACCATGATATTATCAGAACCATGTTTTAATTTGCATCCACTACAGCACGGTTGGGTCATCATACCAGAATAATCATATACCACAGTAATCAGAAAGACCAAGTAAAAATAGTCATAGTCCTGTATGTTCGTGGAACAAAGATATTAACATAAGTAGCATAGTCTCAACATCCAAGGAGGGCTTGAAGTTCATTCTACAAATATTCATGTTATCACAATTAAAGTCGAAGCATATATTAACCACAAACAAAGTTTATCATCGTTACTGATCAGATATAACACCACCACCTAACTTATTCTTACAACTACATATATATCTCCATGCCGAGGATCTTCGAGGATTGGCACAGGGGGCAAAATCCAAGCTTGCTCTCACACTCCTTGCAGAGACAAAGGTGCCGGCATGGTAACAAGAGCATGCACGCCTCATTGGATTTGCAAACCTTGCAAATTGTAACTTCCTTTGCACCAGCGCTATTCTTGGCATCCTTTGACATTATGTTTAACTGGGCCCCGCCTCCAGCACCGTTGCAACAGGAAGCTGTATCATCCACCTCACTGTCACCACATCCTTCCCTGTTGTCCCTGCTCTGGTGCGCATACACCTAATCAATGTAAGACCCTTGTTAGTACCAAAAACCAAACTTAACATTGTGATTCCTGGTCAACTTATTTAGTACCCAGAAGGCAGTTGCCAAAACTCTAGTCGGTTCATATCCATGAAGCTTGCATTTTTGTTGATTTCATTGAAGCATTCAATTGGGAAGTTATTAAGCTAACAAATCCCGCCAGAATTGGCACTGACCCGCCCGAGACATGGTATGGGATATCAATCCTTATTAAAACAGGAGACGTCCTAACCCAATAGTATGAAAATCTTGCAGAATGGGAATAAATCATGCCTTCCTCGCTCAATGCTACGAATACATAATTAGTGGACATGCACAATCACCATGAACAATTATGGTGGAGCTATAGGGCTAATTTTATTCTTCTGAACTATGAGAGATTAAGAGAGGCAAGTACATAATTTTGTCAGATAGTTTTTATTTACTTTGTTAGCGACAATTATCCAAAGAAAACAACAAAAACTATCTTAAAGGACAAGGTCCAAGCATGGCATGATCTGCTGGCATCCCTAAATGCATCATTTGTCTGTTGTTATACCTGGTCTAGGTTGTACTTGAGAGCAGTGACCATGCTCTCATTGTACTTGGCTCGCTGCTGCCAAGCATTAACCTCCATGGCTAGCTGCTTGATCTGGTCCTCAAGGTCTGCATTCTTCTTGTTGATCGTTTCAACCTCAGCTTCTTTCTCGCGCATTTTTCTCAGGATCTTGTCCTCTACTGCTGCCAGAGCCTGGAACTGCTTGGCATGCACTTTCTCCAGGATGGATTGCCTCATCCTCTCACTCTGTCAAAGTGTCAGTTGCACGTCAAACATCTAGAGTTTATCAAATTTCAGACTATTTTTGACATTAACCAAGAAGTCTTGTCCTTTTGATCTACAAGTAGCAATTCTAAAAAACTATATATACCTTCACAACATCAGAAAATCACAATCAACCATAAAAAATGGGTTACGCAACAAATGACTCACATTTCTGTTACTCCACACTTCAACCAAAGAACTTTGGAATTAGATTTTACAATAAACCTGGAACTCACAGGCTATACTGCTTCAATTTAGACATTTTGAAAAGTGAAAAAAACAATCAACATCTGTATTCAACTTAAAAGGATACTATTTAAAAAGGACACCATGCTGTTAAAAGAATGAAAATTAAACGAATAAAGACTAAAGTTGTCTAAATTTCTAGCCTACCCCAATTTATTTGGGAATAAAGGCTTTGTTGTTGTTGTTGTTGTTGTTGTGACACAAACAATGACTCCATAATTAATTTATACTTCATACATGCTAGAACCCAACAACCAGATCTCGTGATTTTGTGTACTATTCAGTCTGTATCAATTCGGAGGCACCAGAGTAATACTCAATGTTTGCAAAAATACACCTCTATCACTACATTATAATAGTTTCATTATATTGACAATTATGAACATTTCAAATGTATCAGGTGTTCTAATGCAAGTACGGAAAATCTTGGTTGCTCTATTCAGAAGAAACAATAGAATGTTACATGTAAAGACAAAAATCCTACAAAAGCTCTAACCTGGGTGCGGATAAAGCGGTCCATCTCCGCATCCATACGCTGGACCTCACGGGCAATCTCCTCATCTACCATTGGGAGAAGAAGAAAAGGTGACTCCCCTGATGAGGCAGCCGCACGCCGATCATCCAGTGAGAGCGCCAGGCCCGTCGACACTGCTGACCCTCCTGTTTGTAGGAAATCTATTGATGTTATTTGAGAGTTCTCAAGAAATTCCTGTTCCTTTGGCCTCCTACCCCATCCATTTGATGCTGCCTCTGTTGCCATGTTGGATCCCATCCCAATCGAGACTGGCGCCAGTCCAATAGCATCAACCACTGCCAATCCACAAAGAGAATTCACAATAATTCAAGTAAATTTGCATTGTAAAACACTTCTGTGGCTCTAAGTTTTAATGTGGTCTGGTGGGAAAATTATTGCTTAAAGGGAGCCCGTAAAGATTGAAACCGTGGCCCAGGCGTGGCAGCTATTTCTGTCTGTGGACTTTCCAGTTTCCCCGGTCCCACTGATGACCGGCTATTGAAAGCTTCACTTGAAAGATGAAGACATTCAAAAAAATTCTCTCTTTTCTTCTATTACGATAATACTCATAATAATTTCTCGGGGTGATACTTTGCCCATAATTTTGTGGTGTCAAAATATTGGTTGTAAAAGCTGATCACAAACACCAAATATCGTTGTCTGAACTGTTTCAGTACTGCTGTTACTATACAATGCAAGTGCGAGAAATACCAGTACAGAATATAGAGCCTGAAATATCATTTACGAGTAAAAGCTATTCAACCATAGGGTTTAGCTACATATAAATTACCCTATCTGACAAAAATCTGGCCAACTTTCTATCAAAATTAAAAGCCACTTAAAACCCTATAAAATTACACCAACTGGACTTAACTGTCAAAGAGCAAGCAAGTAAATGCTAGGTACATATTGATTTTATTGTATAGTTTGTATTACTGAGCTTAATACAAGGGCCTTTAGGCAAAACCCTTGCTTTCCTTGAATTTTGACTAAGAGTACTTAAACTTCCTTCTATTTGGTATTACAAATTTAAGTACCTGCAAAGAGTAAGAGAATGCAAAAGAATAATTTCAATTTGAACCAAAATAATAAAAAAATTCTATTTAGGAAATGCTCTATCATAGTATCCTAAAATAGAGTAAAATGCAATTCCAAAAAGAAAACACTGTCAAAAACTAAGAGAATTAGAGCTCGGTGTCCAGTGAGAGGATTAAGCGAGGTTTAAATTAATTTGGTCTTAAAATAAAAAAATAGTAAGCGCAAATAAAACAGGAATTACATTGAGGTTGCGACTGATCTTGAAAGTTAGGATTGAAGAAAGAAATTGGACCGGAGATTTGCCCGTCGATTGGTACGAAGTTCCTGATTCCGTCACGAGTTGTCAAAAAGGGGGAATCAAACAAAAACAAAGTTAATCAATAAGAGGATAAATTGGAAGGGAAATTGCAGAAATTGAGGAAGTGTAGTTACCTGAACTGGGTCGCATTTTGTTGTTGTTGTTGCTGCTGTTGGAGGTGTTGCTGGAAGAACGCCATTGTTAGGCGGAGAGAGAGGGGAGAGAAAAATTGGGGACGATTGTATTGGAGTGAGAAAGCTATAGGGCAGTCCGGAAGAGCGAGGATTCTCTGTTGCAATCCAAGCACTAGCTATTGTGTAGCAGGTGACCTTATTATCGTGTCTCTTTTATTCGTTTATCATACTCATATTATATTCGGTAAGATGGATATATACAATAAAAAATAAGTTTTTTATATTTATGAAAAGACACATTTGTATTAAATAAATAAGTTTTGTAGTTATTTATAATTAAAAAATAATAATTAGACAAATATTATCATCATCTTCTATTACCGTTTGTTACCCTGTAGTTTTAATAGATAACGATAGGATATTGGTAAGCAAATTTTAACGGATAAGAATAGAGTAATGATAAAATCAATTTTAAATGAATACGAATACGAAAATACCTTCACTCGACCTGTATCCATTGGCATCCCTATTTATTATTCTATCAAGTGTTAAATGTGAAGTGCAAGTGCCAAGAAAAAAAAAATTATAAAGAGCTCAAATATGAGTCGATTAAATGTAATGGTTTAGGATTTTTAAAAAAATATACATAATCGAGGGCGTTATTGTTAATAGTGTCTCTAAATTGTTTTCATTATTTTATTATTATATATGTCAACTAGAAGAGCAAGTAATAATTGTGCTCCAAATAAATTTATCTATGGACGTTATTAACATTTGAGTCTCTGGTTTCTCCTTCATTTTTTTCTGCCTATGCGTTTAATTGCATGTTTAACTTAACGACCTACACCCGACCATCCTCCATCTTTAGAGACGCAACTATTACTTGCGCTTCTAACCGATAATGATTCTATTATGCAGTGGGCTCCAAACGAGAAAAAACAGACGGAGATAATAAAATAATAGAGAAAATTTAGAAATGCTAATAACAATATCTCCTTCGGTCATTCATAATTTTTTTAAAAATCATGAATCATGATATTTAATACGGCTCATATTTGAGCTATTTATAAAAATTGTCCAAGTGCAAACCTTTTCATTAAAACTCCAGCCGTCAAAGCTGTTTCGAATTTGATGTCTCATTTTTCTTGAACTACTGTACGTATCTTTTAGAATCAACCAAATCAAGTAAATATTTTTAGCATATTCATGTTTTATATATTTTTATATAAAAAGTTTTGCTATTATTCAATATTTATTACTTTTTATATATCTCTTACGAGATTATGTGTCACGAAAGTTTGAATCTATTATTTTTTAGAAATCATTATAATTAACCATCATTCGAGCTATTAGACCATTTGCAAATTATATGTGTTTTTAATTAAACAAAAAGTATATGGTACAAGTCAAAATAGAAAGATGATTTTAGACATGCAGAATACAAGAAGAAGTACCGTGGAAATAAAACCAAACAAACAAGATGAACGGAATCATGGTAGAGAATTTAAAAAATGAAAGGAAATAAATTCAAGGATCCATATGAAGAGATTTTTTAACTTATTTATTTCGTTAGTTCGATGGATTATTCTAAGGGAGCTGATATGATCTCTTCATCGATATCTCCGTCGTGTTTAGCATGATAGATAAGTTGTTATACATGTTAAACGAGTTGTTATGCATGTTATTTTTTATTGAAAAATAATTATGCATGTTAGACGAGTTGTTATGCATGTTAAGTTAAATGAATAAATATCGATACCTCCATCGATATCGCATCATTATGTATGTTAGACGAGTTATTATGCATATTAAAAGAGTTGGTATGCAGGTTAAACGAGTTGTTATGCATATCTAAAATGCATAATTATTTTTTAAAATACAAAAATAACATGAAAAATTGAAAACATGCACAAAAACAGCAGGTATCAATGAAATAATCGTCGAAACATTTTACTTATTCCAAAGTTTATCTAATTGTCTACGTCTAACAATGGAAATGAATTCGATAGGCATATATCTTAAGAAAATAATCGAAATAACACTTTGGTAACTTCTAGACTTCGTATTTATTAGTTTGATCATCCACTTTTTTCAATGTGGATTAAGAAAATTTTAATCATGAAAGATCAATTATTTTACCTTTCTACAAGGATTGGTTGTATTGTTTGTATTATAATTAATCATGACAGAAAATCCAACAAAATATGGGAAAATAAAGTTTGCACGAGTCTTTTGATTCATAAGTGAATTTTGTCAGAATATATATATATATATATATATATATATATATATATATATATATATATTCATTACTTTTAACATATTTTTGTGAAATCTTTATTTTATCATGCTCTTGACTTATTATGTTGATTGCAACAATGTAGAACTTAACATTAACAAACAGTCCTTAAGTACAAGAAAATCATCAATATTCTTTTGTTAACTCTTTTTGCAATTAATTGAAATATAAGTACTCTATTCGTTACTTCAATACTCAGGGGTGGAGCCAAGTGAGCTCAGAGTGGGGCAGTCGTCATTGCTGGATTTTTTTTTACAAAATACTCATATATATTTAAAAATGTCCATCAGAAGAAAACAAAATCGTAGACAAAAATATATCATTGTCTAGTCGTGTTTAAAATTGTACACTCCCAACATCAGGGATACAACAATAAATATATTTTTAATCATTACATTAACAATTACAACTTATAAAATAAAAAAAATAGAGTGAGGTTATCGTGCTTACACAAGCGCATGCTCTATTGGCTTGCGATTACATATATCTCGAATTTCAAAATGCAAATAATCAATCCGAACTATTGAAAACGTTATTCACATTGAAATCTACTTGGAAATCAAAATTTAAGATTTAAGATATTTTTTACTATTTTATGGAATGAATTAATATTTTTAATATTTTATTAAATTTGAGAGGTCTGTAGAACAAAAGATCAATGATTTTTCAACTATACGATAAAATAGTAAAAAAATATAAAATAAAATTGTTAGTTTCTAAGTAGTATGAAAAATGTTTTCAATGACATGGATCACTCGTTTGCACTTTGAAATTCGAAATACGTGATCGCAAGTACAATCGAGTCTATTCTTGCACAAATATCGTAGCGTCACTAATAAAATTAATGAAATTCAAGGGCTGAATTTATTAGACAATAGGATGGGATTAATAACATACATCGAGTTCATAGTTTTGGCATTTCCAAAAATAATTTTTAATATTTGCAGCATAACACGTGCTATATATTTTATATCATGCACCATAAGAATTGGTGATGCTTGATGTAATTTTATTATTTTTCTAAAAAAACAGTATATTTAACCGATCAATAATGATTTAATTGCTTGTAAAATTAAGCCATAAAAGCTGCAATAATTCATATGTAAAAATCTCTCGGTCAAAATAATGATTAAAATTATATGAAATGTTTCTATATAATTGGATGGTTCATGGCATTGATAACAAATTAAGCCATCTGATCTGATCAATGGACGAGAAAGAGAATTTTTCGTTGGCTTATTGTAGACGCGTTTTCAAATATCGCGACACCAATTCGTGTAGCATTGTTGCCACGAGTCCGGATCTTCTACCGCACAGCACACAGTGAACGTTCGAATTCGCTGTGATGCGCGATACGATCCATTCAGATTGACTCAGGAGAGTTTAATTTTATAAATTTGACCACCACAAATCTTAAATTAAATCAAGGGAGGTTAAATCTTTCTGCAACGCGACAGAAGATCTGAATTCTTGTTGCCACATCTGCGAGCTTCCGTAAATAGTTTATTTTCTTTTATATAATAGTAGTTCAAAAATTTCGTTATACCCGATAAATCTTGTACGCAAATTAAAAGCACAATCACTTAAAATTTCTCGAAAATTACCATCCACTTATTAAAATTGTGATCTAGATTACGATTTAATAGTAATATAGTTGTATGATTTTTCGTTCAAAATTAGATATGTAAGATACTAATTAAGAACCTTGTGATTCATGACTAAACTGTTATTACACCATGACCACTAGCACTAGTAGCACTAATGTTAAGTTTAAAATCTTTCGATTTCAAAATATTCTTCGTAACTTTAATATTTTGTTAACACTTATTTTACTTTCATCAATAAAGATCACACCCTCAACAAAGAACATGCATCAAAAGTGAAATGTCATAAAAATGGAAATATCAGTTTGAATAGACATCAAATTTAAAAGTACTTGAGACAAGTGCCAAAATAAATGGTAAGAATTCTTTTTTTCTAAATCTAAAAAATAAAAATTACATTCATGAGTTTGGTTTCAAAAAATTGATAGTCATGTTTTTATTTTTCTACATTCATGTTCAGACTAAACGCATGCATTCACAATGCAAAATCAAACGATAAAAATGATTAAATATGATGCAAATTTCGGACCGACGTTCAAGTTTGAACGCTATGTCTGAACGTTGCATTCAGTTAACGTTGTGAACGTGACGTCTTGACGCACGTTCTGATGTTACGTTCAGACGTTGATACAAATCTCAAATTACTTGATAAAAGTTTTGCTATGTCAAATCGAATGACCTCGATTTCTGAATGCGTACGTCTAGATAACACATGTGCAAATGAACACAAAAAAATATGATCACGACCGTCAAATTTTTTAAATTAAGATAATAGATGCAATTCTTATTTTTTTCAGACAAAAAATTCAAATAAGAGGTGCTAGAGAAATCAATTCACGTACAAAGCGAAGAACTCTCCATAGCCTAATAACTAAGAAGAAGACTTTAGGTAATTTAAAGTGTTTTGAATTTGAATATTTTTTATCCCAATTTATCTCAAAAGATTAAAAAAAAATCAGATATAGTGCGATGTATAATGCCGTTATTGAAGAACCTTAGTGGGTTGGCACGCAGCCATATTGTAAAATTACCGAAATAAGAGAGATAAAATTCACCATATCAGAAAACCATTAAAACAGTGAACTAAAAAAAAATGCTCACAATCCTAGTGGAGTATGAGCGATAAACTCATAATCAACAATTCAACATATTCGAGGAAATTTCCCAATACACCATAGTATATACAACAGACGATCATGTATGGTCACACTATTTCAAAAACATTAGGACAAGAAGCTTAAAATCTGTTACAACTCTGAAGCTCCTGATTCTTGATAGTATTTCTAACCACAGCACGATCCGCATGCAGGAAGAGAACCTGAAATGCAATAAATCATTATGCTTTGTAAATATTTTTATAGGTTACCGATTTTTTAAAAGTTTCAAAATGGGTGTTTGGCATCCAAGAAGCCTTTGCAGGTTGTCAAAATTGTCGGAAACAAGAACTACAACCTACCTAATTAAGACCACAAAAGTATCATACCAGAACAGTGTAAAAAATCTCAGGAGACCCTTCTTTTAACGTTTTATCTTTCACCGATATATTTTAATTTGTGATGGCCTTAAATAGGGACTAAGAAAAATGAAACTTGGTATTCAAGTAAATTTCCGCTTACTGTGATCATTTGACCGAAGATCAGACAAGGTTCGCGGGCCACGGGACCCACCGCCACCGCCACCGCTGTATGGGCCCCCTCCATAGCCACCTCCTGGACCCCCTCCAGGCCCACCATCCCATTTCTTCCCAGCACCTGCACCTTTCTTATACTCTTCTGCTTTGTCCATCTAAAAGAAAACAAATTGTTTTCATGTCAACTCCTAATGGAAACCAATAGGCCAGAAAAATATGCAAATGATCCCACTTTGGTTTCATATATCGCATAACACCGGAAACTTTCTCATTACCACAGATACAAAAGTTTCTGTAAATCATGCAAATAAATTGGTATACAGTTCGACTGGTACTATGGACGGGGTGCATTCCATTAAATGTTCAACAGGGTGTTAAATTGAGCTGGAATGAAACCAAAAATGTTATCAAGTAATTCATATATATCATGTTCCCATTGCAATAAGCAAAAGAACATTGGGTGTTTACCACAGATATGAAAAATGATGGGTTCAATTAGCACTACAAAAAAAATTTAGAAACCCAAGGAGTTATTGGCTAGTTATCTATCTGACAGGTCCTAGATAAGCAGCTTATGTAAAACGGTTTGGTGGACAGGTCAAGAGCCACAAAAACAACTTACCATTCGGGTTTTTTCCTGTTTAATCCAACAAACTGTCATACTTGTTTCCAAGAAGAACAATAAAATAAAAGAAGCTAATCTTACTGAGAACATAGTGAGAAAGAAGAACTTGATGAAGTTATAAACAGACAAGAAAAAATCAGATACTATGCTCAGCCGCCAGATTGATCTCTTTGATTTCATAACACCTGCAACAAAATAATTAGAGAAAATTAAATAGATAAAGATGAAAATATTTTTGGAACGCTGCAAAATTGAGTATTTTCTTAGTTAGTCTCCTCTCTCTGGAAAATCATTTTGCTTCCATTTGCTTTACAAGTGTATTAAGGAGGAGCAATAAATAGTAGGCTGTTTAGCAAAAGTGAGTAGTATTAGTGTATTACCGAAATTAAAAATACAGTCTGACATTTCTATTTAATGCCATGATATAAAATGTCCGATCTCAAGACTCAGGTTTAAGATGTCACTTTAAGTTTTAATGATCAAGCAAAATGAGCTCAGACTTTCGACTTCCACAGATAAATTTGTGATATTTTTTCTCAATATTTGCACAATTTCAAAAAATATATATGTTTCTGGCACATAAATAACTTTGAAATTTCTTGTGAGTAGCAGCATAGCACGGTATCAGCAAATAGCCAAATATGTGGTGGCAATTCAACCATCCCCTAATTTAGAACCAGATCACCTACCGCGGCACGTGCAGCAGCAGATCCAGATCCTTTATTTGCACCAAGATTAGTGCAAACAAAACTTTATAAAACACAACCCCCTGCAGTCCATCATGGAGGTCAAGCAGTGCAGCGCAAGAGATCCGGACCGTTGAATTGGTGCCGCGTGGTATAGGATCAGGGCCCCCTTAATTTAATAATTTCCCTACGATTTTGCACGCAAAGGTATAAACAGTTCTTTCCCTAAGCCCTAGATTTCATATCTATCCGCCCTCCTTTTCTCTCCTGTTCATAATTTCCCCCCAAGCTTTGATAAGATATATCGATTTTCAGAAAACAGCGATCACATTGGTGCAATTTATGACAATAAAAAACGGAATAAGGCTACAATTGATCCGATTTGCGCGATCAATCTTCTAATCATACCAAATAAGTAAAAAAGAAAAAAAAAACTCGCTTATATCACAATTGAGGAAGAACTAATGTTGAATCTCAGATGTACGAAGCAGGAAAAAATAATAATTCACAGAAACAAAAACTAAATGAAGCTCGTAGAAGCCTCGTACCTCTCTCGACATAAGCCATGATTTCACCTCTCGAAAGGGATTTCTTGGGTTACGATTTTTGTGCTCTCAAAGTCCTGAGGGGAAACGCGATGACCGGGTGGTTCTTTATTTAACGAGTCAATAGGTTAGGCTAATCTAAAATAATCATCTCTAGAATTTGAACAAATTAAAACATTTGCTTTTCCTTTAATGCTAAAAGTTGGAGCAATTTATATGAAATTATTATAAACGTCAATTTTATTGAAGCCTTTTTGCTAATACATTTTTGAAATTTAATTAGGTTGTAATCCGTAACAATATATTTTTTATTCCAATGTGAACGTATGTGAACATATGTTGTTATTACAATCAATACGGAATTTTATATAACATGTCTAAATGAAACTTGTATTCATGAGTTTTTAATAGTTATATTCTTATTTTTTATCAATTAAAAATTTTATTTTACATTCACATTATATTAACTCAAATTTGAGCCATTAAGTCATTTTATTATTTTGTTCGGAGTATATAAGAGATGAATAATTATTTTTTATGGAAAAAGCTACCAAGTAGAATATATTATTGTATCTCATATTGTGTACTGTGGATATCGATTTGACATTTTCTTACGTCAGTGTGCAAAATTTAGTACAAGAAACATATATTACGAGAGTTATTATTGTACAAAATACGAACACCGTATGAACCTACAAGTGCTTATGTTATAAGGATTATAAATCTTATATATGTTATGGATGATAAATGTAACATTTTCTTATGTGTGTTCGGATTGTAAATCAAATAGCTTGGAAGTAAACTACAATTTGTATGTCATAAATGAGCGAGAAAGATGTTAATTTGAAAATTTTGAAAAATGTTCAACTTTCACTTATTTAGATATTACATGATGTTTGAATTATATAATTAAAAACAATACTAATACGAACAGATTAATTCTAAATGTTGAGTTACAAATCCATGACATTTAGATTTACATTAGGAAAAAATTCTACATAAATTTAAAATTTTACATGGTGTTTTATAATGAAATGAAGTATTACATCACTTTTAGTTTTGTAAAAAATAGGTAGATTTGGATGAAATAAAAGAATTAAAATATCATATTACTACCACCATTTTTGTTCATCTCATGAGGTGCCTTAATTTCATTTCACAAAGAATTTTGATTATTAACACCCAAATATCCCAAGTTTACTTGTTTGTGCCGATAATTCAAATTATTACACTAATTTTAGTTTCGCTGTCGAATATCAAAAGATAAAAAATGTAAAAAATTAAATTACTGTTAGTCCACTTTTTGGTACTGGGTATGATATTGCAGATAAAAAAATTGTAGAGCTATTAAATTTGGATCCTCAACTTCACGAAAGATCCACAGAAGGGCAACGTCAAAAGTCAGTAGAACCGGTGAGTCGGTGACACGTTTATTATCCAATCATCGCCTGCCACATCAGCAAATGTTGTATTTGTAAGCTTTTAGTCTAGCATTCGCGGTGAAACACCGTAATCTGTTCCAATTTCAATCTGACGAATTTGCCCTTCTTAGAATAATACAAATAATCAGATTTATTTGTTAAACTAATAATATAATAATGTTTTCCACGTCAGTTTTCAAATGTTTTTTTATTGCAAAATGTCTTTTTATTTGTAATTTCAATTACATTGAATGATGAAAATTAATTTTCAAAGAGTAATACTTCGCAATGCAAAAATCGATGCTTATATTATAAAGTAATTGTAAGAAATCATGTGACATTAGAGAGATTATTTTCACAAAATGTATCTTAGTTAATTAGTTACTTCTATGGAGAAATATGATAATACAATTATGCATTTTTTAATACCATTAAATTTGACAATGAATGATACTTTACACAAGTGTGAACGTGGATTCGGAAAATAGGGAAGTTAAAAAAAAAGGTTTCTTTAATTTTCTGTTTTTTTTTAAAGTAAATATTCTTTCATATTTTAGGCAACACAAAATCTAGTAACTCGCTCCTAATCGATTGGAAAAAAATCTGCAATTGATTCGTTCAATTTAGACTTGTATTGTTAACTGCTAATTTCTTTTATGAATTTTGATTTTAAATACTTAATTTATGATCGATCCATATTACTTGCATTCCTCAATTTTTGTCAAAAACTTTTTAAGTTATACATAATAATTTCATATAACAAGTTTATAAAAAAAATAGTTATTTTTCAATTAAGAAATTACTAACTAGTCAGCACAGGGTATTTCATATATCGTTGTTTTGAATCCTCTTTCGATCACTTTCTCCTTCCCGACTGGGCCTAGCTTTTCACCTATAAGCTCGAGTACATTCAATTTCTCTCAATAGGAAAATACAAAACCCAATATTACCAAGTCACCAGGGTCTTGAACTGGTAGCAATTTTAAGAAGAACACCAGTGCCAGCAACTAACCTCCTACTCTCAAAACAGACGCTACTTGTCAAAATTGTTTCCGCTATGATCACGTTGTCAAGCTTGCTGGTAAAAGTTTGAGGAAGATTCTTCTTCATCTCTCCAAATCTTTGTTGCACAACCAAATACCATTCAACATGCTCCAAATGAGTGCACTGGCCCGACTCGCTACGAATTGGAAATGATAATGGACTCTCAATTCGTCATATATGATCTTCTATTTTTTCCATAAATAACATCAATCTTGTGCTCAATTGGTGCGTTAAGTTGATTCCTTTATCTCCAAGGGGCAGAGGATGAGAATTTCTCCAAATCAGCTCAGGTCATCTCAGTTAGATTATATGGGACTGAGAACTATCTATTATGGCCAAGACAAATGCTTATGCACTTGAAAGGTCAGCGACTAACCAGATATGTTACGGCTACCACAAATAAACCATAAGCTGAGAATACAGAGTCCTCTGAGAAGAAAAAGTAGAAGATAGAGGAGACGTCTGAGTTTCAGAAGTGGGAGACAAATGATGCAAGCAATGTGAGCATTGCAGGGCATACGGTGGCTCAAGCAATTTACAAAATATTAGAATAGAGAATTTTGTCTCTTCTTGTCTTTACCAGAATTTCAATAACTGCTACCATTTAGAGCTTTCACAGTTTCACTGTTACCTGTACAGACTATAGGAGTCCTCACATATGAGCAATTTAAAAATATTAACTAGCTAAATTAAATTAGATTTATTGTAATAATACTGTTAGCTTCTTTACCAAATTTTTTGAATTAAATCTAAATATGACCTACTAGGTTTATTTATGATTTTTTTATTTTACTTGCTGGTAATTTTTTTGACTAATTCTCCAGCTGTGACTGCAACTCACTGGACCGGTTGATGATAGCTGAAAAATTCTTGATTTTGATAAGAGCTAATCCACTCAATGAGTAAAAAGAGAATCTTTTGGAAGATTAGAACTCAGTTGTTCTCTCTAGTCATCCATCTGGTGACAGATCTTAGCTCACCCAGCAGGAGGTAATTATATTCTATTGATAATTTGATACAACAGGTGTATTTCTGATTTCAATCATATTCTCTGAACTGAGGAAGAATGTAGACTTTTTGGTTTTGCGGTAATTGAATTCAGGTAATAAAACTAGATCTTTCATCGTCAGCAAACACGAGGTTTTTTTTGGCGATGTAATTAATTACTTGACGGTTTGAATTGGTAAAATAGCATCAACCTAATTAGAAGGTCAAATTTTGGCTAAGCATAGAGACCTTTGTTTAGTGCATGTTTCCGAGGATAAAGAGTTTTGTTAGTTCCATCTTTTTCCACATTATGTTTAGACTGATAGTTTGTACAAATTCTATGTTTAAAGGCAATTTTTTTTTGAAGTTATAAGCCCGTAGGCATGTTTGAAGGCAAATTTTATTATTTATATATGATAAGAAGACAGGACTATTTGAATTGCAACAATGTCTCTGTTCAAATATAAATGATTGTGTTTGAAGGCTTGCAACCTCTCCCGGTCTCCCCATCGCATGATACCTCATCGGCTTGAAGACTGTTTCTTCATTTCTGCTCCCATCCCAATACCATAAGTTCTATTGGATACCGATCGATGTCAACAAAGGATCATTGTGCCTTCACCTGGCCCTGCCTCGCCCTTCGATCTACCCCCAACAGAAGTTAGAAGTCTCTCTCTTCTGTCTCTCTCAATTCTTTAAGTTTGGGTGATTTTGCATGGCGATCAATGTCAGACTAGACATGCTCTTGAAATTGCTGGGTTTTGAGCTCAGATGGTTACCATTGGACCGGTGAAGACACGATACTTTAGTATCTTTCTATAGGCACTGACACGATACTAATATCTTTATATAGGCACCAAATCGATCAGTTCAATAAAAAGAATTGTCAGAACACAAATTTGCATCTGAGTCACATAGATCCTTTTGTGTCAAGCTGCTTACATAATTTAATAAAACATCAAACGGTAGCTGCCATTTGTCAAGCTTATGTTGAGCACACAGAGACAAAAATATGTTATAATCATAGTGAAGAAAGTGCCCTGAACTATCATGCATGTTATCCTTTGTTCCTTGAAATTCAGGTTTGCTTGTGGTAATAAAAAGGTAGCTGCCATTTGTCAAGCTTATGTTGAGCACACAGAGACAAAATATGTTATAATCGTAGTGAAGAAAGTGCTCTGAACTATCATGCATGTTATCCTTTGTTCCTTGAAATTCAAGTTTGCTTGTGGTAATAAAAAGGTAGCTGCCATTTGTCAAGCTTATGTTGAGCACACAGAGACAAAATATGTTATAATCGTAGTGAAGAAAGTGCTCTGAACTATCATGCATGTTATCCTTTGTTCCTTGAAATTCAAGTTTGCTTGTGGTAATAAAAAGGTAGCTGCCATTTGTCAAGCTTATGTTGAGCACACAGAGACAAAATATGTTATAATCGTAGTGAAGAAAGTGCTCTGAACTATCATGCATGTTATCCTTTGTTCCTTGAAATTCAAGTTTGCTTGTGGTAATAAAAGCTGAACAAATCTACGACACAAGTACACAACACCAGCCTTTCCTTCTCATGTAAGTTATGAATATAAACATGAATCTCTGACGAAGTACCATGTGCAAAAGGTCACAAACATTGTCAGCTCTCCAAAAATATATTTATAAATTGAACGTGTACAGACTTTTTCTTTTTTACAAAAATAATACCAAAATAACAATCATATTCAATCTAAAGAAACAAAATGAACACAGCTACGAAAATGCAATCAATAACATCTCACTCGTTGTTAGTATATGCTTCTGGTCTCAAATTCATCATAGCAAAAATGCAAAAAAAGAAATTTCAAAATGCAGCAATCAAAGAACAATTAATCCTGATATAAGTGATGTATACTAATTAATTATAGGTGGATATTTGAAAGTTCTAAAAGCTCCATAAATTGAAATCTCCATTCTCCCCAAGATCCTGATCGTCCCATGGGTAGAAATTCATGCTCGGAATGTCATGTAAGAATTTGGGTGATAATTGGAAACCTCCGACGTCATAATCACAGAAATTCTCTTCAGATGCTTGCCTGGATGAACTTGCCATAGATGGAGATGGAGGTACGGAAGATGCCGATGATGTAGTGGAAGGGCAATTTGCCGATGAGGATGAAGTTAGTGTGGTGGAAAGGCAATTTGCTGATGAAGATGAAGTTGGGGCGGTGGAATGCGCAGCAGCAGCGGCAACTCGCTGGATAGATTTTGGAGACATTGAGTCGGAATTCAGTGCTGTCATGCAAAATGTATTAAAATCAATATGAGTTCTAGTATAATATAAATTAATCAAATGGTTTATTGATTACAATGAACTAACATGTGTAAAATACTTTTTACAAATTTACTAAATTATTATTTGAATAGTTATTTTCTGTAAAACATAATATATACATGAATAAATGAATCAAAAGATATGTTAGACATGTTCAATGTCAAATATTCTCAGTTAGAATTGGCTCTGGTTATTTCAAAAAATTCTTCATTATGTTACGATTATTATAAGCTCCAAACTCAATAAATTATGATTTGTTTTTCTTTGAAAAGCTATCAAGTAGTAATAGACACACATGAATACAAACGTCAGAACAAATATGCATGCAGCTCTGATAATAATACAAGTAATTTGCAATACAAAAATACCAACCAACTGACTAAATTGAAATACAAGTCATTAACTAGTCAAGGATTTTGGATATATTTTGGTGGAGAATTGACAAAAATAACTCAAAATTATAAACATGGAATAATTAATTACCAGAATAAATAATTATGTATTTAGCAATCACCAAAGTAAATAATTACCAACATTAGATGACATATGGGTTGTCGCGGACGAAGGGAAATTAAGCCCCGGTAAAGCATCTGATCTCTTCAGACATAGTAATGCTGCGTCGTATGCCCTTGCGGCAGCTTCCGCTGTCGAATATGAACCAAGCCAGATCCTGGTTTTGTGACCGGGTGCTCTAATCTCAGAGACCCATGAGCCCCAACTTCGCATCCGCACTCCCTTGAATGGCCTCTTGGAAACACCATTCCTGTTGCTTGTGTTACTGGTCTCTGTTTGTGAATGTGTAGAAGGGAGAGTTTTGCTCTTGCACTTCACCATGGATGTGATACAGGAGGAAACTGTTGTCTTGTTACAAAGGGAGAGGGGAGGGCACTAAGAGGTTGTATATATAGAGTTAAGTTTGAAAAGTTTATACGATTAGTTGTGAAAAAAGTCTGGTCAAATATCAATATAAATGACGATAGTATTAAAGGTTCATTTATACGTACATATATGGGCTTATTTATTCGTGTTTTCACGAACTTTTTGTAACAGAAAATCTGAAATGCTTAATGTATATCTATATCATTTAATTAAATTTTCTCTACTAAGGTAATGAATTTTCTCTAAGTTAAAAATGAATGTTTTTTAACATTGTTGAACTAACGTACGCATAAGTAGGTACATAATTTAACTTTTCAAATCAACTAGTAGAAATTTCTTTTTTTTTTTTAGAAAAAGATGAAGTTCGAGCACCCAAATTTCATTGATCACAAGTAGTGAATTATGTAAATTACAAGTGTAATGGAAAAACAGTGTTTATCAGGAGGGAAAGTGTACTGGTAGAAATTTCTAACACTACTAGAAAAAAATATTGATACAAAGTACTTAAAAGTTAAAATAAGAGTGACGCAAGAGCACTTGTCGTGGTGCCTCCTGAATGTATGAATAATTGAAATTAATATTTCAGTAATCCCAGGGGAACAGCCTGACTCAATGTGGCTTCAAACTTGTGGCTATCTAAGGTCACACCAATTTCTTTTGTTGTTAATTATATATATATTTTTTGAAACAAACACCCATTTTCCGCATAATCTCGTCCTTAGTACAAGAAATATCTAATTTGGCTTTTTTTCAAATTAGTAATCATTCTTTACAAAATTATAATTTGCTTCTAGTGGAAAAATCTATAATAGTTACATTCAATGATTCAATAAAGAAAAGAACCATTATAGAAGTACTATTTAATCATAAAAAATGTAAAACAACTATTATAGAACTACTATTTAATTATAAAAATAAATTTATTTTGTTGTAGCAACTTAATAATCTAGTACAATAAATGAGAGGTTTCATTTTTTTACGACAAGACATTTAAAAATTATTAAATGTCGGTACTGTTAGAAATAGAATTACTACTACTAAGATTTAATGCGAAAGTTCAACAGTTCAATATTATTAAGATATGCACAAATCAAACAATTGGTTTAAACATTTACTAACAAAGAACTCCAAAATTGCAAGAATATAATAAAGAGAGATAGAGTAGGAGAAATGTGACACTCGATGTAACGTGTTTCGATCGAATTCTTTCAGGCCTATGTCCACGAGACTCCTCGATCCACACAAGAGCCGAAATACACTATCACAAAGTTCATATAAGGTTGAATTCAAGTTTTCTTATAAAATAAATGAGTAACTATGAATCATGATCCAATAATGGATCAAACAAAGATCCAAGAAGGAATAAAAAATTAGGATGATCTCTACACAAGGAATCCAATCACTCAAGTCAAAACAATCTCTCAAAGAATTTTTCTAATAGATGATTAGATAAGGTTGGAGAAACTAAAAGAAAACTTAGATCTCTCTCAGTTTGTAAGAATGAGTGTAAGTAGTTTTCTCAAGAATAGGATAAAGAAATCAGCTCTTTAAATAGTTGTACATAATAGAGAAAAAAAATAATTTCCTGTCTTATATCGATATATCGATACTTCAATCGATATGAAATAGATGTATCGATTGATGGTGACGGTCCTCTCAAACAAAATTATTCTGACTTAGCCAATTTCGAGTCTGCTAAACGAGGATATCGATATAGTGTATATATCAATAGGCCAATCGATATGAAATCGATGCATTGATATGGCCAGAACTTGTGTCGATCCTCTCAGTCTGTTATGTACATAGTCAGTTACCTAACTATCCCATATATCGATATATCGATATATAACATCGATATATTGATATGTATCAATATGCACTGTTTTGACTTGTTCGACTTGATTCCAAAGCTGATATTCCTGCAAATAAAAACTTAGAAAATAGAAAATCTATCATATGTCTTCGAAGGACTAAATGCTAGTGCTCCAAGACTGTAAGATTTCCAAAAATGCTTCACATTGTCATGCCTTGATTTGCATTGCACATCTGATATACCTACACACATTATATCAACAAATATATGTTAGATTGCATTTGTTTTTCAAATTTTCAAACCAAGAAAGTTGCTTAGTATATCAGGAACCAATAAGATAGATGGCATAACTCGATCCAATTTGAAAATTTTATTCGACTCGTCCGTACTCAAATCCTACCTGACTCGATATTTTGTTAAGTCAAATTAATCTGCACCCAACCCGACTTGACCTGCAATGATCTGAAGTTTGAGCTGAAGCATCATCAGATGACTCGAAATCCGACCTGATCCAACCTAGTTGAAGCAACACCTATCGATCCAATCTTGCCTTACCCAACATGTGATCCGAAAGATGCTGACACGTGACGATCCCAAATTTGATCAGATCTAACACCTGAAAAAAATTGATGATGTATGACCCAATTTCGTCTGACCCAAGTGTTGCGAGCACTTGACGAACCCAAATCTAATCTGATCTCGTCCGACCTGACCAAACACTCGAAAAAAATCGACACTGATTGAACCGAAATTCAACCAAATCTTGTCCGACCCAAGCAGTGATTCAAAAGCTCCCAAAACTTGACAATATGGAACCCGACTTTATCTCGTCGGACTCGATTCACAACTTGTCTATGTCAAAACTCACAAGTCGAACTAATCCTATCTAAACCTTTCGGACATCAGATTGATAAATGTCCTGTTATGTAAAAAAGGACTTAATATATTATATATAAAGTAGTTTGAAATTGATAATATATATATTGTTATATTTAATAAAGCAATATTGTAGAACACTACTTAATTAACATTTTGAATATTTTCGGAAATATATTTAATTTCAAAAATGCCATTTATCTTCTGGAAGGTTCGTTTTGTTTTTTTATTTTATTTAAAAAAGTAGATTTATCCTCTTTTGACACTCCAAAGCCCAAAGCCGTAGCAATTGAGGTGTTCATACACAAGAGGGCAACAAACCAGACGGCAATAAGAGATCCAGAGAGATCAGTATTCTAGACGAATAAAATAAACAAAACCTAGGCAGCTATTTGGGATTCATTTGGGAGTGGATTGTATAGAGAAATTAAAGCTTTTTCACACTTGAACTGAGAAGTTCACTAGAGCATAGGATTCCGACACGGCGACACCTCCTGAGGCCTGTGATTGGGACCCATGTGCTCCAGCTGCTTTGTCATAGATCATAGATGCCGACCTCCCTTTCCCCTGCACTGCAAATCTGCAATGCACCAAAATAATTAGTTCACACTTCACATCTTTTAAAGTAGTACTAGTGTACAACCTGTAAGATTTTGTTTCGATATTAAATTATATTTATTTATAATACAAGAGTCAAGAGATCATATTACAAAGCGGCACTTTTGAAATCTTGATAATAGATCTCACAAATGAAAGAGAAATCTCTCCTCTAGGTAGAACAGATCTACATTAATCTTATTATATCATTTGAGTATTTCACTATACTAGAATATTCTAAATAATTCTTTTCAACTCGAGACATAAATCATGAATAAACGTCTATAATCTTATTCTAAATAATTCTTTAATACCTGTTTTCTTCGTATGTTCTTTTCGTGAATTTACATTTGAAAAATTGGAAACAGGTGCAATTTAAGAGGCAATTTGAAATAAGTGCAATTTATTTAATAAATAGAAAGAAAAATGGAACTAAAGATAAGAGGCAGGCAAGCGGGACCCACAACCTGTGAAAGCCACCAGGTTCTAGCTGGAACTCTCCTGTCTCCCAAAGCTTAACCGCGTGCCTCACCACTACACAATCGTTGGCGGCTTTTAAGGTATTATTAATTAATCATCAAAGAAAGAATAAATCCAAAAAGCTTGCTAGTAACTAACTTGCACAACAAGATGCATAAAAATGAAGGATGTATGTACATTACAAAGTAAAATGCAGTAAATCTGATTGCAAATATGTTCGGAGCATCTCTCGCATGGCTAAATAATTAATAATACGATCAAATCGAACCATGTAGATGAGAATTACGAAATGCATGCCTAGTTTGATGAACCATTAGCTGCTTTCCTACTGCTATCCAAAAGCAATAAGAACCGTTTTGAACAAAATATCTAGTTTGACTTCTCCAGTGTTTGACTTGATTATCAGATTCCATCAAGATAACTTATGAAACAAACTTCTTTTAACAAATAGCATGTATAATGACAAGATTTGGGCTCAGATAAGCTATTTTTTAATATAGACATAATCTGTCACTAATAAGTGACATAATAATTACATAGGCTACATAGGCAAGATTAGTGCCTACGGGCTTTGAATATATATATATCAACCAAAACCAATACATAGTCTTTCATAATTAGAGAAAGACCCGGGGAAATGTACACTAACACATAGCTGAAGTTGCACGCAACACGCACTGATACAAATAAGGCTGTGAGAAAGATATCAAGGATTCTTTGCAAGAGGCATCTCTAAAACAGTGGCATCTGCTGGAACCTTTGATTTCTCAACTCCATCACAGGTCCTTGGCAGATCATCTGATGGTTGCATAAGGTGATCCTTGCTTTTTCCCCATATCAGTGAATAAAGACCAATAACGATGATAATTGCACCAATCACCCTGTTAAGTATAAGATATAAATTCAAATTGAGCTTTTACCAAAACAATCTTGGCTGTTCTGTTATAAACATTCTTCCAATCTTTGTGCAAACCACAAGTTATCATGCATTAATTTCAGTATAACTATTGAACTATGAAAATGAAAAATTGATTAGTTTGTATATCTATTATTTATTTATACCTCCCCAAGGTGATTTCGTCACCAAGAATAATGGAGCCAAGTACTGCAACAATGATCATGCAGAGAGGATTGAAAGCTGTAACAAACACGGGGCCTCTCTCCTTCATCACTAAGCCTTGAACATAATATGTTACTCCCGAGCACATCACTCCCTATAATAGTTGAGAAAATCAATTTAATGGTGATGAAAATATTCAGATGGCAATACTATTTGGATTACTAAAAGAGGTTACTAAATATAAATATGCTAGCATTATGAATAGAAAAACTAATTTCATCTTTTTGAGGTGAAAGTGGTATGCTATATATCCTCAATAATATTACTTCGTAATCAGTATGCTCTTAGTTTCTGAAGTCCTTGATGTCCTGGGGAAGTCCCTTTGGTTGATTGCAGTTACTGGTTTATTTAGTTTACTATTTTGCATTAAACCTTACTTCATAATGTAATCAGTGGCTAGGCCACTTCTCAATAATAAAAAAGAAGAAGAGAACAGTCAAGAAAATAAAAATAAGGAAGATATATACTTCAACACAATAAAAAAAATCAGGTAGTTAGATTTACCGTACAACTAGTTGTACTGATGAATATATTGCACACTTAGAGTTCCAATTCTTGACATCTGGTAAGGGTTTCAGTCAAGAAAATTGGGACAATTCTATTGATCATTTTATGGTTAGGATTTGGTGGACCAGGCACCAGCAAATATGAGGTGAATTTATACAGCCTTTGATCAAAACTAAGATGAGGCTTTCTCAGGACTCATTTCCAAACTCTTATTTGAGCAATTAGCTTATATGCATATGCATCCAAATTTTACTGAATTTTTTATTTTCTTTAATCTTCACAATGACTGTATAAAAGATTCACAAGAAAAGTTGCACAATAACTTACAGAGTAGACAACAGTAAATAATCTCATGTCAAATCCAATGACCCATGGTTTAATGCCCCTCTCCATTACTAAGGCAACTGCCCCACTCTGTGCTGAACCCAGGAGGCATATCAAGGTGGTTAGTGATAGTTCTGCCGGGTACGTCTTCAGGGTATGGGACTGCAGTTATCCCAAACAAAAAAGTTATAAAAACGTAATTAATCATAACATCATTTCAAATTGTAGGTTCATGAAATCACAATTTTCATTGAACTATGACGATCTACAGCAGTAATACAATCACAAGTTACTTATGCATGAAAGGTGCTGGAAATTCATCAACAGAAAAGAGCTGAATCATCATCAGATTGTATTTCAAAAGTATCTGAAAACCACCAGTAAATAACTTCTTGTTGTGGTTAACAAAGGGAACAGATTTATGAAAGAAAGATCAAAAAGTGTCAAACCGGTAGGTGTAGCAATGGGTCCATCCAGGTTGGCATTTTTATATTATTTCCATTATATTCGGTTGGACAGCGTACCAGGCTAAACCTGCCACTAGTCCATTCCAGCCCTCATTACCCACACAATTTGAAAACCAAACTTGTCTGTAACTTATTGCCTTTCAAGTTGTCTGTAGTTGGATAGGTCTTTCAGGACAAATACCAAGTGTTTCTAGGACCAAACCCCACGTCCCTACCCCTGAATTAGCATGAGTTTTGTTTTCTTGCATCTTCCCTACAGACTAGACCTCATTTTTAAAGCATACATGAAACTTTCTTAAATTGGTTGGTTTGGATTCAGGTTAATTGGTCAGAACAGGTTTAACAGTATCTATAGAGATCAGAAACAGCTGAACCGGAGCCCAGTCTTAGAACTCAAAGGCCATTTGTCGACTAGAAATTTGCAAATATGCATACTTAATGACCCTTGATGGAATTTCAAATAACATTGATACACAATCAATCTACAAGGCCAACAACATGGCTATTAATTTTCTTTACAACATTGTACAACATCACCAAGCTAACTTTTTGTCAATGGATCCCAACCCTTTAAGAAAAAAAAACTATATCATGTGATCCTCTTAAGCAAACAAATATTACTTTTATGAACAAGATTCTACTTGCTACATTAGTTTTGTAGGTTTAAAATAACTTACTTGGACTATGAAGAAAGCAGACCAGCAGAAGCAACTGAACAAGAGCATGAACACACCCATAAGCCAGTGATGTGCATTTGCACCACCTGAGTCTGACTCATACGTTGTACGGCCTTTGTTCCAGATGAATTCAACAACTGGCCCTTTGTAAAGTATCATGAGCAGAGCGCCGACTACAGTGACAATTGTTCCCACAACCTTTGCTTGGCTACGCCGTGTCTTTATGTTTACTTTTTCCATCCTGTCAATGCAAATAGCCTGAAGATGTAAAAGTTTGTACAGCAGTGCTTATATTAATGGCTACAGTATAATCTACTGATATGGAACTGTAAGAGGTCATGTATCTGTACAGTATAAGCTTAAAAGGTTGCTTGGACATGGGCTATCATGCACATTTCTATCCCTCAAATTTTGGCATATCATCGAATTTTACCAAAAATAAATAATATATTTACAACGAAAATAAAAATAATCTGGCCAGCTATTCCTGACAGGTTCTGTCAGGTTCGATTGAGCTTGTTCTGTTCATCAAAGGGCTCAAGTAGAAATACATTACTGCTGCATAGTTGTTTTTTTGTTTTCTATTTTTTTCTAAATGTAGATCAAATTTTGTAAAAGAACCAGATAAGATCAAAGAGAGAGTAATTCTACCCAAGCACAATTGCATTTACGAAGGTCATAGCAGGTAAAATGTTGTACAGAGCTGAAGCAAAGCTTGCATTTGTGTTGTTGGTTCCCATATAGTAGAAATTCTGATCAAGAACTGGCCTTAAAATAGTTGAGAGAGAAAATAAAAAATCAGTAATCTAAAAGTTTAATTTTCTTTTTATTAAATGGGATGTGCTCCCATGATCTATCTAAAAGTACAAATATTAAATCATAACCATTGATTTGAAAATAATATTTCACTTTTTGGTTCAATCAACTTATCAAGTTTGATCATTTGAGTAATATCCTTATTAAATAAAGTGTTCAGTCAGTGTTCCCTATTAAATGAAGTATTTAATTGCTGTTCTTCATTAAATAGAGTATTGAATTAGTACTCTAATAGCCCCAGAGCCATGATCTTGAGGAAGATAGAAAATGTCATTTTGGGTCTCACTTTCCTGTAAAAGAAATAATGTGAACTCCAGTTAGAACTTTTTTTGACAAAATGTAAACAAATTAAACTATAAATATGACATTGCTTTGATTGTGGGGGGGGGGGGCTACATTGTGTCAAAAGTATCCAAATTGGCTAATACGATGCTGCTATGCTATACGCCAGAAGATGATATTTTTAAAGGATTATCTGGTACAAGCTATCAGATGATGCAATCAAAAGTATATCAATAATTAAAAGTTATTACAAATTTTAAGATTAGCCACCAATAAGACAATTAAAATATTAAATCTGACTTGTTGAATTCTCGCTTTATAAAAGGAGTAGATGATATTGAGATAGTTGCATGTACTTTTAATTATTTCTAAGACAATTACAATTCCTACACACTTTTATTTAGAATTATTCACAGTAAGTTAAGGTTTAATTGATTACACAACTGACCTACAGACTTAAAAGTGAATACTATTGAACACACCACTTCAGGAATTCATCCTATGATCCTATTAGCAAGATAAATTTGTCATTTGACAATGCATGCAAATTCACACAAGTCAGAGATATATGAGAAATTATTGGTCCTCTTTACATTTTCCTCATTTTCCAGAAAAAAGGCTCCAAGCTTTGAATACAATATTGTTCTTCAAGTTTCTAGTAATATGAAGCCACCATTTGTCGTTTCTTGGTTACAGGGTCGGTATTGGTATTCTTAATAGTATACTGTCTAGAAATTTACAGAACCAACAAAAACTATCTTCCAATTAACCAACCGGTGATAACTAGAGCCTAATGAAATGATCCACATAACAATCCTGTTTGAGTTTCAAATTACGTGATATTTCTCCATCTTAGGTGCTATAACTTATAAATTGATGAAACATACACCGGAACATTTCATCGAACACGTTGTGTGCACTCACAAAAAGTACACTGTCATATTAGAAGCACACAGATTTAGTGAACGAAGCAATCTCATTAATCTAACTCAAGGCTGTCATTCATACAAATGCTCAGCCAAACACGCTGGGTAACCAAGCCCCTAGTTTAAGAGAGGTGTAAGAGAGAGATACCATGTGATTGAAGACTGAAGAGAGGATTATGCATCGACTCTTCACTCTTGTATAAAACACCGACACGGTCACCCCACTATTACTATTATCTTCATCTTTCTCTCATCCTCTATGACTATCGAATGTGAAGAACCAGCGGAAGGCCGATCTCCAAAAACGAAAAACAAAAAAAAAAAAGCAAAAACGAATTCAGTAGGTCAAAGTTTCGATCAACGTTTCTCGATGATCAACGTGTCCGACATTATTCGAGTATTAAATGATAGAAATTCATCGTTCAGGCCATGCAATGAAAAAATGGTCCTGCCAGATGTGTCATTTACTATTTTAATAAAAGGCTGTTTGTTTTATCCAACAGATTATATCCGCCTCCGCCTGTCCGGCCACGTGACATAACCCAGCTGGGCTGGGATGCGTATTCTCTGTGTGTCGCTGCCGCTACGCATTCTGCGTATCGCAATCTCAACCATCCAATTAAAATCGACGATTGACGGTCAATTCAGAAAACCCTTGTATTATTATTAAATCGGAGTCATTGATTTTTAATTTTTAATCAAGACGACGATTTCGTTAGAGGATATCGTTCCAGCTGGGCTGGGCTGGGCTGGGCTGGGCCGAGCAAGTTAAATCAGACCCGACTATTCCTATTTCCTAGTCTAGCAGCGAGACAACTCTACAGAAGAAATACAATTCAATCTATATTTAATCGCTAGTGATTTCACTGATTTGATATCGTCTTAAACTGTCAACTGATCTAAGGTAATGAAACCGCTGAGAAACAAATACCCATTGAAAGCCTTGTAAGCAACAAAAAAAGGGAGATCTCTGCCACGAGCCACTTGGCAGACAGCATATATAACAGAGCAGAGAAAAGTAAAAGGCAACATACATTGTATAATGTATATATATGTTTGTGTGCGTGAAAGATAGAGGTTGAAACGCCCAAGGGCTTCAAAGAAAAAAAAAAAAAAACTTAGAGAGAGAGAGAGAGAAAGTAATACAACTAAATCTATATTTAATCGCAAGTGATTTCAATAATTATCTTCTAAAACCTTTTCATCTCACCCAATGTTTCTTTCTTTCTACATTTTTCACACCAAAGTTAAGAACCCTTTTCAGCACACAGAGAACCAATCGATTCTTTGGTTTGGTGGTCACAAAAAAAAATGTTAGAGGTCGATATATTGTTGTTGATATTGATCAAGTATGGAGATGCTGGCTCATTGGTGGCCTCTTTTGGTCCCGGGATTATATACTATATACTATGTACAGTACTATACAATAATTTTATATGTACAGTACTATACCAATTTGCTCCTGGACTATATAATATTCTGATAGTTCCACTGAGAGATGTCTAGCTAACTAATGTCTTAACTAATATGTACTTAACATGTAGTTTTAGAGAAGAATATGTTTAATTTCAACATTACATGTTTTGTAGTAACTGATGCAAAATAATAAACTAGTCGATACAATATATAGCTGAATTTCAATTGATTAGCAATTGTTAACACATGAGACATAATGATTAATTAAAATTGCACAATGAATTAAAGTCGTTGGATATTTGTTACAGAAAACAGATTAATTTGATGTCTCATTGAAAATGTTCTTCATACTAAAATCAACTTGGAGATTAAATTTTACATTTTTTTTTTTGTTATTTTGTCAGAAGGGTGGAAAGTTCGTTAAATTAGAGGTATTTAAATCGTTATATTAATGAATTTTTCACTCATCCGGTAAAATATTAAAAAAATCTAAAAAATATAATATTTGATCTCTAAGTAAATTTTAGTACGAGGATATTTTTAATGGTTCAGATCGACTATTTGCACTTCTTATCTTGAAATACGAATCTAAAGTATATGCAACTTAATGTTTTATAAAATATTGTAGTACAACTCACAATATATTGCGACAATAAGATACTAAAAGGTGAATGGAATAAATGTTGTCATCCCTTTTAATTTTTCTATTTAATAACTCCCTAAGATGAGTATTTAATTAGAGATTGATTAACTTTTATCACTACGTACCCTCATAAAATATTAAAAGCTTTTTTTGTTTATTCCTCTACTTTATCGAACAACTTAGAATGAGGATAAAGAGTAAAAGTTGCTTTTTTACCCACTCACCAAACGTATTTTTCGTGACAATGATGTACTATTTTTCAATAATTTTGTATATATTGTGATGTTTAATTTCGTTCTTTCCCTCGAGGAATGATGCAATTTCTAAAGTTTACAAGTTGTCGATTGCTACAAACAATACGACGGACATGGTCATATGGTGTGCATGTTTAGCATTTTGCACATCGTTCTGTAAGAACATATCTATAACCTCTCTAAAATGTAATCGAGCATAGAAAAGTTTGCAAATGTAATATGCATGTCAGAGAGCTAGAGGGCGAGCATAACCTCTCAAAGAAGAGTGCAAACGGTGCAATGGCAACTGCGGCCACCACGTTACGGTAGACGACGAGAACATAGTGACTCATGCCTTGTTTCATTGAAGCAACCGAGACGATAAACATCCCGGCAAAGCCAAACTGTAGGAAAACCATGGCAAAGTAGGGTCTTATGCTCCTCCATCTCCCTCTCAAATCCATGTATATATACTTGTATATACACTGTCTTGTTTATTAGTGCACTCACTCAGTTTGCTCAGTACTTGTGGAAATGCACTTCTATATATAAGCAAGCCTGCCCGGTGTAATATTTTCCATGCACTAAGTGTTGAAGACCAATTAAAGTGTTGGTCAATAATGTCTTTGATGATATCCATAAAAAAAAAGAGCTTCTTTTTAGATCTTATTATCCGTAATAGGGTGCATATATATATATATATGCTGCACCATTTTCTTGGGTTAGCATTCTTCAGTCATAGGAACACTGGACATATCCATTCAAAAATTATACTGATGGATCAGAAAATGAATAATTAAGATAATACCCAATGACTATAATTTGGGAAAATTTTGTTAACCAAAGATAAAAATTAAAAGAGTACGTAGTTTTTTTTCATAATTTATTAATAAATACTGCCAGAATTAATGAATTATTACAGCTCGGGATCTATCACTGATTGTGAAGTTTGATTCTGATTAACTGTCATGATCTCTGAGGCCTTAGAAGATACTGTAGTAAAAATGAAGAAAAAAAATAAGTGATGAGAATATATATATATGTTTGGATATGTGCCAATTTGCTTTGACTAGTAAATAATTAATAAGGAAATTAATCACGACGTCATAGGGTCATTGTACATCAAATTTGTCAGAATATATACATGAAAGAAAGAAAAAGAAATAATTAAAGACTAGAATATTGTTGCTCTATTAGTCAAAAAAATGAATTCTAGAAATTGGGTCACCACTAATTTGTCAAAAGGCCATGTCCATTTTCTCCACCAATCAGAGAAGATTTTTGTTATGCATGATTCAATTAATTAACTTGCATATATAATTTTCAACGCACTATCCCTTTATCAAATGATGCAAACAAGAAAGCAATCAACTTAATTAATTACCTATGATAATGCTAATTTGAGGAATTAATCAATTAAATAATCCTTAATGCGAAATGACGAGGTGTATATAAATTAAGGCCTGTGTAGTCTAATAAATGGAACAAAATATGGAAGTAGTGCACGCTAGGAAAGTGGGTTTGTGTAGGGTTAAAGAGGTGCGTGTTGGGTGCGTTCATGCTTGGATTGCAAATTTGCATGCACTACTGGGGCTTATCCCAATTTTGAAACAATTTACCTCACATCTTTAGGATACTTATTCAAGCATTTTTTTTTTACCTGGTTGAATTCCTTTCTTTGATGCTAACCAGAAATGTTATATATATATACTTGGTAAATAGGGACAGATTGCTTCCACTTGTAATTAAATTTTAATTTCTTCTCCAAAGACGAGAAAGAATTGTGCATTGTCAGAAAAATTATCTCCAAGATATATATATATATATCTGAACTTTTTGTTTCCACTAATTTTTTATACCAAATTGAAAACTGAGAAGCATGCATATGATATAATAGTAAATTAATCACTACTATAAAAGAGATTTTAATGCCGAAATTTTAGGAGCTTTAATGTCAGATATTCTATCGGCAAAGTAGGGGACTAAAAGTTTACCAACATACGTGAGATCCTTGATTTTTAACATGTTTTTTTATTAATAACTGATGTTAAAAGTAACTTTCAACATCGAATAATAGTGGAAGTCTGGTGCTAAAAGTAACATTTACACAACGAAATTGTCAAGACCAGAAATGTCAGAGAATTTCCAAAAATGATCCAAAACGTTATATAATGTTGTAAGAAATAAATTCAATATAACGATCGAATTTTTGATAATTCCAACGGTCAAATCTGGGCAGAAACATTGTGTAACGTTCCAAAACGTTGTGTAACGTTCCAAAACGTTGTGTAACGTTCCAAAACGTTGTATAACGTTTTAGGAGATAAAAGTGAGTTCTAACGGTCGAATTCTGACAAATCCAACGGTTAAATTCAGGAGCAAAATGTTATATAATATTTTGGAGAGTTAAATAACGTTTTAAAGAATTCAGTCAAGAATGCAAGTGCAACACTCCTACAATGCAAAATCATTTGTTCCATCAATGTTGAGCTTGAAACACATAGCCAAATCTTAGCTCAAAGACTCAATCTCATTGTTCTTAATTACTCTAAACTCCTTGAGAGATTGTATTGAGTGTTTTATGATCTTATCATCTATTCCGTTCAACTACTTGTTCTTTTGTTTTCGTTGACTTAGTGTTCTAAATTTGTGTTGTTCTGTGTCGTTCAGTTTCAAACACGGCTTGGCACGACAAGGAACAACACGACACAGTTAGTATTTTATTGTATTTACCATGACGTTTTGTGTCGTGCCAAAAATTGAAAGGGCTCGAAATGAAACGGTTAAGACACAGCACGAAACGACACGGATATAATTTTAATATGACCTTATTTGAATCCGTTCAATTTGCACCCTATTCAATATCACTGTGTCACCTTGAGAAAAGCTTTTGTTATTTTTTTTTAGGAAAAAAAAGAGCTTTCAGCAATTATTTGATCGGCTTTTCTCTAATTGGCCAGATGCATGCACTTGATTCACTTTTAATTACCGGTTTCTATCAAGAATCTGATGTTTGTTATTATATTTCTACATCTACTGAGAGTTGTTTCCAAATACATGAACTCAAAAAAAGAAAAAGAAAAAAAAGGTGCTTCTAATCGCTTGGAAGTTCATTCGTGTCCGACACGTCCACCTATTGGTGTAATCCACGTACGTCATGGCAGATGTGAAACATCGGTGTATATATATATATATATATATCATGCAAATCATGAACACGTACATTATTATTTTTTAATATATATACGAAAATTTGTCTTCATGCTACTGTGATCAAATGTCAAAATGTCATTCGATGATAAGCAATAACTTAAATGTCATTAAAATCGAAATGAACTTATTATTATGTCATTATTTCTATTTTTTCTCAAAAAACGAGGCGTAGCTGTCGGAGGAGAGGGACAGAGCAGATGGATGTACGAGGCTAGGCGGAGTCGACGGAGGGCTAAGGTTTGGGTCGCCGACAAATCTTCTTTTTTTCTTCAGTCGACTACTGCTTTCGATCTAGGTTTGGGTTTCGATTTGGGAGTGTTCAGCCGACTGGAGTCGACTCTGCAGCCAATTCAACTGGGTTGGGTAAGGATAGTTTAGGAATTAAGCAATTGATTAGTTTTTTAATTGAGAGAAATTAGAAATAATGACATAATAATAAGTTCTTTTCGATTTTAATGGCATTTAGACTATTTCTTATTATCTGATGACATTTTAACAATTGATCACTTATTTAGTGGCATGAAGACAAATTTCTCATATATACAAAATATACACTTGTAAACGACGTGACGTATATTCATTTATAGACTAAAGCTAATCGGCAAAAGCATTCGTCTAAAAAAAAAGAAATATTCGAGGCAAATAATTGAATCCCTAGCTTATAGGTTTGTGAGATAACTACAATTGCTGCTTTTATTTCCTTTTCGTTATAAAGAAAAGAAAAAAAAGAAAGAAGACATGGAGAGCGACACAAAGACAAAATAATACAAATACTTGCTCTACCCTTTCCTGTAATTGTAAAGTACATCCACCAAAATTGCGCAGGTTGCCTATTGCGTTATCTAGGCTAAAGATAATAAATTAAGAGTTTTATTCAGTACACTCACTTCATAAATTAATTAAACTAAAAAGTGAACTATCATATTTAAATTAATATTCTGATTTTTTTATTTTTATTAATGGGAGTATAGAAACACATTCACATAAATTAAAGATTTACCCAGGGAAGGATTCAATATTTTCATCAGAGGAGCAAGACCTATAATTTTTTTTCATGTGAGGCAAAATGAGGACATTTATAATATACATGATTATTTTACAAAAAAAAATTTGACAAATCGTATAAATATATAAGATTATTTTGCAAAAAAAATCAGAGGGACAGGCTACCCCTCTCTGGCCCTTCTTAAATTCGCCCCCGGGTTTACCTTTCTATAAATTGAACGTAGAGGACTTAATCTTTAAGAAACAATTTAATATTTTTTCTCACGATAATTAAAATTAAATAATATATCTTTAACATATATCCAATTATAAATTTTAATCATAGTAGTTTCAATAATTGAGGCTTAAAATTATAATAGGATGTCATATTTAAAAAAATCTAAATCAGAAAAAAAAATGATTAATTGAATAGATTAATAGGAATAAATAAATCAAGAGCCAGGATATGGTACTTCACAAAGCACCAAGCAAGCGGTACTTCTTATCCAAATCTCTTATTTCAAAGTCCAAACGTCTCATCCAAACCGTTTAACTTAATCTTCATAACAAAATCTCCTCGGAGATCGACTTTTATATTTTTAGAATTTTTACTATCTTTTATGATCATTGTTTTATTTATTAATCTTATTTTATATAAACTGATTGCTATTTTTAGACCTCAAGAAAAAGATAGATTAATAAATATCATAAATATATTTAAGTATTGATATATGGATAAGAAAAATATTATTGATAATCACGTTGTTCATAAGGAAAAAAATATAGAACTTTTTTACTGAAAAAGAACTTTATAAAAAAAAAATCTATGAAAAGAAAGAATATTAAAAATAATATAAATAAGCACTATGTTTGTTATTGCTTAAATTTTATATATGAGTAAGTTATTTTATTGTGTAGAAGAATAAATATTTTTAACCTAACATGTAAAATAGTAATTCAATATAATTTGATCGGACTAATATGAATTGCTAAAGTCAAAATTTCAATCCAACACAAATTTACGAGTTGACTAAACTATCCCCTAATTCTCCTAAACCAAACTAATCCATTTTGAATTAAAATTATTAAAATCTAACCAAAGTTGAGATACATGAAACAAAACAAAAAAAATGCTCAATAGATTCAGACTCAAAACAAGAAGCATATGTAAAGAGCCATTCCAACCTCTAGCAAAAAAGAATATCCTTATTCTTAGTTAGATTTTTTTTCAGAATTAAAGTAGTAAAAGTTATCTTTAGAAAAAGTCAAAAACAGAAATATGCAATTTTCAGGTAGAACTTGAAAGTGAAATATGCATAGATTTAACCGAAAAGTGACCCAAAGACTAAAGAGAAGTGTAAAACTCATTCTCCTAATAATAATATTTTCAAAATTTTCAATTATTTTTTCTCACGATCAGAAGATTACTAGCCATCATTAATTTAACCTTGTTAAAGGTATCTTAACCAAACCTTTATTCCAAACTTAATTTCTTCACTGTAAGCTAGTATTCATGGTTCTTGGCTTCAGCAAAAAAATCAAATATAACCATATATATATATACTAGACCTCGTGCCAAAATAGTATACTCTTACCATTTACACATTTCCACAAGTAAACATGCATTAAGAAAATTATAAATTTTTATAATCTCCAATCAAAAGGTAACAATTTCTCCCATGTCTTCTAAAATAACAAACCACACAGAGTTGTAAGCAAAGTTTAATGAAAGCATGATCACATCCACTAAGTTTGAAAAAAAATGTTAATCATATATAACTCACTGTGAATCATGCATAAAACTATTCCATATTTGGAAGTGATGTACATTTTTTTTTAATTATCGTACAAGTCTAGTTAAACGAGTGCTTTAGAGGGGGAGGGGGCAAAGTCGTTCCTTATTTGTTCTCTAATATCTCTAATCTATTTTTCTGGCATCAAAATAGGTAAGCCATTTTTCGTAATTTAGATTATTGGAAAAAGAAAAAAAAAACAACCAAAATCCTGATAGTCGACATACATTTTCGGGTTTTCTATCTTTTAAATAACAAAAATATTTATGCAACAGAATTAGAGGCTACTTGACAGAAGATTTAACTGAGCACAAATTAACAAGCCGACACCTTTAAACATTCCTGCATTAGTCAAAAGAGACGATTCGACTATTACCAAATAATCACAAACAATGGTTGGTGCATTAACGTCACATATGACTCACTTTATCAAAAACCTTTAAATAATTGTTCACATCGTTGTTTTCTAATTTGTTTGTAAATGTGTTGTAAGCATATGAATAATGAATAAGTAAAAACTAATTGTCTACACAAGAAATATATCCTACAGAGCAATCAAATTTCTTTTTTTAATGAAAATGCGTGCGTGCAATATGAATAGCCAGATTAACTATAATGCAGAAACAAATTCAATCATCCAAACTATTTCGACATCTTCTAAATTAAAGGATGAGACAATTCTGATATTACTATTAAAATAAAATATTTTTGACAAATCATAAAAGAGTATGTACCTCCTAAATCTCCTTGACTCCGTCGTCGTGAATATGATAAACAAATAAATATATTTTGAATACCATGGAGCACTCGAATATAGTTTGAATAAAAATAAATAGTTTTTTTAACTTAAAATCTATATAATAAGATGTACGATTAACCGCATGAAAATTCTGTAGAAAAAATATACATATGTGTTCGCTTTAATGGGCACAATTGCATAAGAAAATATAAGCCATCTAAGTATTATTCTAAAATACAGAAAAAAAAAAAGTGAGAGAATTGATCAAAGATTGATGAAGGTATTAAGGTATTGATAGACATAAGTTAATTATATATATGGGGCCAGGAATTTGTAAAGCGTCTTAAAGTATATTGCAATATATATGTAGTTGCAAGATAAAATATATGGTAATAAAGCTATACAACTAATCTATCCTAGTAGTGTTTTGTTAGGTCTCCAATTCATGTAAAGCGGATGTAAAAACAAGAGTTCGTTTAATTAGTTAAGTTATCCAAAATTAGAGAGGTGAACTAAATAAACTGAAATTCTAAGCTGAATCAACTAACTTTTTTTAATGAAATGAATGACTTGTTTTATTCTCTCTTTAGTCATGCTAACAAGAACTTGATGATAATTTAGTTTAATAATCGAGATCACTTGAGAGAATCTTAAGATAAACGAAAGCAATATATTGTTTCATGCTTGCAATTTTCGGACTTGATCTTGATCTGGATGATTGGCGGTCCTTGTTTTTCTCTTGCAAGCAACTTCGAAGTGTCAGTAACTGCAAGCTCGTACAAGAGAATAAGTATTATATTGTCGGTTTTCTTAGTCCTTTACGTGACAACAATGCAGAATCTGATGGAGAGATTCTGCAAAGTTCTCTCAGCCCCTTCCTTTAAGTATTTTATCTTTCTTTTACTTTTTGTTTGAAAGGGTAAGCTTTTTCCTTTTGTTTTCTATCGTGAGAGAGAGCTTGATGTTTATCACTTGGAGATCAGGTGCTCTTTAGTAGGCATGACAATCTTTTAATTCGGTCCATCAATAAAATAAAAATTGTCAAACTTTAATTTTTTGCACATGGATCTGATGGAGAGATTCTGCAAAGTTCTCTACGTGACAACAATGCAAAATCTGATGGAGAGATTCTGCAAAGTTCTCTCAGCCCCTTCCTTTAAGTATTTTATCTTTCTTTTACTTTTTGTTTGAAAGGGTAAGCTTTTTCCTTTTGTTTTCTATCGTGAGAGAGAGCTTGATGTTTATCACTTGGAGATCAAGTGCTCTTTAGTAGGCATGACAATCTTTTAATTCGGTCCATCAATAAAATAAAAATTGTCAAACTTTAATTCTCTGCACATGGAAGGGCTTACTCCTATAACACTTTATATTTAGTGATCACTTATTATGGATACATTATGACATATAATTGTATAATACGTAACTCCATAACTTATATGATCTGTATGGTGTTCCGTACAGTCCATTAAATTGTTAGATCCAACAATCTCTCACTTGGACTATGTATCTAACATTTTAATTATATATTAATAGAACTCTTTACTGTTTGTCACTTTTAGTGTTAAACAATTATGTCCATCACCTATATCGGCTAAAGACTTAGGCAGTATTTGTCATATTTATGAGTGACTAGACCAACATAAATGCAGTATTTACCACATTTATGAGTTACTAGACCAACATAAATCGTGATATTAATACAACTGAATGACATGAATCATGAAATGGATATGCAATGTGAAAATCACACAAAATGTGATCTACGTGTTTGTTTTCAACTTGGTCACTACCTTTTGAGATCAAACAAATCCAGAATAAAATCGAAACTTATTAATATACACGCACAATATACATTTATAACCTTTAAACTTTAACTTAAGAGTGCATTTATATTATACAACTGAATGTCTGTAAATATATACAATAAACACTAAAATAAAGATTTGTCTGACTCCCTCTAAAGCTGAAGATCATCAACTAAAATCAAACTCATACGAGCAACATGTCCAATGAACATTTTGGAAATCAAACCCTTAGTCAGTGAGTCGGCTATTATGAAATTTGTACAGATGTGCTCAATATTAATCAAATCATTATGGACTCTTTTCTTAATAGCTAGAAACTCAATGCCAATGTGCTTCGACTTGATTGAACTCTTGTTGTTATTTGAATATAACATCGTAAAATTATTGTCACAATAAATCTTGAATAGTGACTGAATAGTCTTCATTACCCTCAGTCATTTGATCAATTTAGTTTTGACTATTGCACTATTGCCTATTGGTATCTCAGTTCATCTTATAGAAACTAGAAAGTCGTCTTTAACCGTTGGCCCGTTGCCCGCTTACTTTCCTCTCCGCTCTCTTCTTTTTAACCCGCAGGCCGCAGCTTTTCATATTAAGCAATTTAAGTACATAGAACTATAGAAGTAATAAACATGCGACTTTAAAAGTACAAGGACTGAAATGTTAAAGATTCCTTCAACAGAGAAACCTCTCTCTCTTGTTTTCTTCCTAGTGTCGTCCCTTCGTAGTTCACGGTAGTAAACCAGTTTTACAACTGGTGACTGCCTGACTGGTGAGTGGTGACTGGTGAGCTAATCTCCTCCCCAATCTCTCCCCATCTCCCTTTCCAAACCCATCCCAATCCATCAAGGGCTGTTGCTGCTGCCTCTTCCTCCTCCTCACTCTCCTCGCTCTCCTTGCCGTCGCCGTTGCTCTCGTTGTCGTGCTCGTCGTCAAGCCCCACAAGCCCTCCTTCGATCTCAACCAAGTCTCCGTTCAATACCTCCTTGTCACCGCTCCTTCCGCTTCTCTCGCCGTCTCCGCCCCTGCCACCACCTCCAATCCCTACCTCTCCCTCAATATCACCCTCCTCTTTACTGCCGTCAACCCAAATAAAGTCGGTATCCGCTACGGATCCACTGATTTCGAGGTGATGTACCGTGGTGTGCCACTTGGGGTTGCTGTCGTGCCGGGGTTCGAGCAACCTGCGCAAAGCTCTCGGACAGTGAGAAGCACTGTCAGTGTAGACCACTTTGATGTTACTCAGGCCGGTGCGCTGGATTTGGTTAGAGATGCAACTGTCAGCGATCGGGTTGAGCTTAGGATCACAGGAATGTCGGCGCCAGGATACTGGTGCTCGGACTCACTTCTCCTAGGGTTCAGGTCAGTTAATTTCTCTCTAATTGTAGATTTTTGTACATATGATTTGATAGAATGTAGTTTCACATCCATCTTATGGAAAGTTAGGTCTTAATTTCTCTCTAAATGTAGTTTCAGTGTTTCATATAAAACAAATGCAAATCAGATTGAATAGTTTTTAACTTTTACACTAAATAACTATGAACTATGGAAATTATGTAAATTGAAGAAGGAAATGTAACCTATGCTGCTAATTGATAGAATACATACAGTTGAAGGAGCATTTACTTATTCTTTAAGCAGCATTTATTAGATAGATAAATAATAACAATAATGACTTCCATCCAAATTTCAGCGGTTACAAGTGTATATTTTTTTTTGACAAAGGTTACAAGTGTATATACTTACTGATTACCAATATTATCTGCATTTTGCATTATGTTTTTCACAAACAACCACACTAAGACCTCTTGCAAAGTTGCATATCATCAATATATCATACCCGTCATCCATATCACTGTCGTACTGCATTAAAGCTTATTCTTGACTGTATTCTAATGCGTCGCTAAACTGTTTTTGCAAAAATAAATAAATAAATAAATAGCCATTTTTTCTCAAAAAAATAAATTTTATATTGAATCTTCTTTCGTGTTTTGAAAACAGGTGTCGGTAGATTGTGTGATAGTGATCAGTCCAAGGATGCAATCTGTCACTTACAAGCAGTGTGGTGTTGATGGCGTCAATCTCTGATTTAACATCCGAACCTAAATTAACAATTAAGAAGAAAATACTCAGAAAAAAAAGGGTTCCTCATTCAATAGAGAAAGGTGAAGATGATTGATTTTTGTTCTCATTCCCTTGGAGGTTTCGGCTTGCACAATTTGGGATCGAGTTTATGCACTTGTCGCGCGACTGAGGGAAAAAATAGTTGTCAGCAACCCGCCATACGAATATATGCACCATTAGATATGTATTCTCACCTAGTAGTTCGCTTCCTTTCCAAGGAACACTGGACCCGGTAAAGTTTGACACTATCGAAAAAGTCCGTACGAAAAACCTGACATTCGAAACCGATTCGGACTTGTTAAAAGTATAGAATTGAAGTGTCTGATCTGTAGTAAACCGTACTACAAAAAATATCTGAATCTGAATAAACTTGCAAATATCAAGTGTTCGAATATAAATTATCTGAATCGAAATGATTTGTAACTCGAGCAAAACTCTAATCCAAAGCTATTTGAGATTGTATGATACTCGACTAATAATTATCTCGATTTGAAATGATCTGAATCGAGAAGGATTGTATTAGACAAAATATATATTTACATAATAGTTAGTCCATGTAATTTTTTTATACATTGTTATGTGTATTGATTTTGAACGAGTATTATATTGACATGATATTCATCCAATAATTATTCGAATTTGTAATGACTCGAACCGAGGATCAATATTCGACATAAGATATATATTTATTTCATATTTATCTATTTAATCTTTTTAACATTATTATATATGTTGATTTTGAAAAAAATATTTAGTTTTTCATCTATTGAAAATATCATAATTAAAATACAATATTTCCAAAAATAAAAATTATTATTATAGAAAGATTTTTTTTAAATAGTTGAGTGGTTTTTGCTCTCAAATATTATCAATGTGATCTAGAGTTTCTCAGTGGCATTGGATTTTCATCGGATTTCGAATTCGGAACATCCACTTGAAATATAGAAGGTTTTTTAAGAGAGTAGAATAAAAGTATTCGAATTAGAAATGATCTGATCAGATTCAACTGCAACTTGACTAGCTCGAATAAAGTTCAAAACTTGTACCTTAATTATCTGTAATCACTTATGATCCATCCAGAATGATTGGACACCTACGTCAAATCGTACAATTGATTCGAAATTCGTAAATGTTCGAACCTATACAATCCAAGTGATATAGTCATTCTAATCAGTGATTGCATTGAACTTAGAATTAATTGATTTCGAATAATTCGAGTCCGATAATTAACTGAATCTGAACGTAATTCGAATTTGATTTTATCCGACTCAAATATGATCCGATTCGTTTGATTTATCAGGTCTAAGGAACACCCGTGCTAAATAGAATATTGAGATCATTCTAACCTTTTAAGAAAGATCTTCCGTTGATTTAAAAGATATAATAATTAAGTTAGAATTTAACTAAGTAAATTATTTTTTAGTGAGATAGTGGAAGTGGACTCATCGCCGACAGGTCGTGAACTCCTGATAGCAACCAGTTCTTTTTTCTAGATTATTTTCTGTAGCATTTGCATAGTGGAAGTATGTAGCGGGTGTTTACCAAGGTCTTGTTTCTTAATTAACCGTTCGGAATTCAAACTTTTATACGTGTACTGTAGTAGTTTAATTGATAAGAACACACGACCAAGTACCAGCGGGTTATTTGATAATGTCACGCGAGCTCCGATTTTTTTAATATTAAAATTTTAATAAATAAATTATAGAAAGAAAGATCAGAGTTGCGAACATCAATCTTTTAAAAAAATTGAAAAGACTGAAAATAATTAGTTTTTTTATCGTCGCAAGCCATCGAACTTTAGATATTCAAGTATACTTCCATCTCGTTGAGTCCGATTTGCGATCGGAGAAATGTGCATCTCAAATTTGATTTCATATTCAACTTATGTCTTAATTAATGATTTTTTATCATGAATGCATCAAATTAATTTTCATTATACAAGAGAGTAAAATGAGATAGAGTAAAATTAATTTTCATTATGCATCAAATTATCATATTATATCAAATTAATTTTTATCATAAAATTTAAGCACACATTTCACTATGATCAACTTGAGTACATATGTCAATGTTAGCAATTTTAATATAAAATCAAAGTTTTGTTAACGAAAGAGATATTTTGAAATAAATTCATTAGTTCAAAAAGAATACCGTTCCTAATAATTCGTAGGATTAAATGATTAATTGAACATAGAAAAAAAAAAACGAGAGATACATTGAATCAAGTCCAATAATTTCATTAAAAGAAATAAGATCCAATAGTTCGGAGATAGAGCCACCCCAATAGTTAAAAGGCTAATTAAACAAAAAATATTCAACAATTTTATTAAATCAAACTAAATCGAACCCCACCAAATCCAATATGCTGACAAAAAAAAGAGATTTTTATTTTTTGTAACAAGAAATAGGGGAATGAAAGGTCGTCATACATATCTCCAAATAAATTAGAAAGAGCATTTTGGTTTTTGAGGGGCTCATTGCTAAAAAAGTGCGTTGTATATTTAATATTCACACGGGTCCACCTGATACCTGTTTTAAGTTTTCCGGAGCAAGTTACAATGATTCTGCCTTGGTAAAAAGGGTTACCAATATTTCGGATATTCCAAAGGGCTCATATGCAAAGTCTCAAAAAGCTTTTTAAGCAGTTTCTAAATTATAATAATCCTTGCACAAATATGCTCAATATTTCTCTCTTCATATTTTTCTCCTCCCAAATTCGTGACTAGCGGAGGCGGGAAATAATACCACGTTCCCGCCATCTGATATTAGCGCAACCTGTGTCCTTTTTCGGGCACTTCTAATTTTGGTTTTTATTTTTTGCTCTCCAATTAACCTTTTTGCTGGTCAAATAAGCAGAGAAGGAAGCAACTGCGGGTCTCCGACGATCTCTTAGTTTTGGTTGAATCACAGCTTAATTCGCCAGATCAATGGAGGGAGCGATCGATCTAGAGGTCACACCTTCTCCTCCCGAGGCGACACGGAGGAAAAGCGTGCAAACGAAGCTTTGCTTTGGCATCCCCAAGTCGGACGGAGAAAATGCGAAAGAAATTGGGGCAGGAAAGGCAGCCGAGAGTCCTAAGAAGCGCAAGGGAAGGCGCAAATCCAAAGCAGAAGCATCTACCCAGGTGAATTTCTTGATTATTATGAACTAATTTTAGTGATTTTGTGTTAAGTTGTGTTGCTCGCCTTTCTATGGCAAGCATTGGGGTAGAAAGAGACAAAATAGTTTGCTGGAGAAGAGAATGGATGGTAGTTTTGTTCCAATATTCATGCTGTCCGTGTACCACAGATGTATTGGTCTAGATTGATATAGTAGGGTTTAATGAACTAGTCTTTTTTCCCCTCTCTATCTCTTCTTCTACAAGGGTGCTAAATAGCTTGAGTTGAATTGGTTTGCTTACCTCAGTATGAAATCCCTGGGTAAATCGGTCACTTTACTACACTTGGCCTTTGCATGATGGTTTGGTGCTATCTGCAACTAGCACATTGTTAATTTTAACTTGTAAATATGTTAAAATTCCAGTTGGTGCAAATTGAACATAGTGTTTTTGTTATTTAATTTTGTATAGGGACCTGTCATTGATAATGTACAAATGGAACTAAAATCAACAAAGAATGATGACGTGGCACAGGAGGCCAAGGTAGAAACCAATGAGAAACCAAAGGGTAGGAAGAGGATCAAATCAGAGATCTCAGCAAAGGTATGATGACTGACTATTGTGCTAACTAATTGTCCGTACCGAGTCTAACTCCTAGTTTAATGAATGTAATTTAATATTTCAGTCACCTAACTCTATGAGAGAAAGACCTGGATCTGTTACACCAAGCAAAGATGATGATCCTGTACTAGGTCTGCTTATTTTTGTTCCATTAAATTAGTGAATTTATTCTGGTTTATGTACTAGGTCTTTTAGATTTCTTGCACAAAAGGATAACAATTTATTATCGTACTTACTTTCCTTTGTGTTTTTGTTCACGTTTTATCAGAAGAGAGCCCAGGGAAAAGACAAAGAAGAGGTGTTAAGGTAGTTCCAAGTAGTAAGCGACGCAAGGCATTGGAGTCTATATCTGGTAAGGTCTCACTGCAAATAAGAAGTCTACATAGATTTGCACTATTAGAATGGGCACAAGGCTGGCATGATACAGTTTCATGCCAAAACTATTAGGCTTGAGTAGTACCATAATATCTGTTGTATTGATATCTAGGCTGAGGTTTGTCATCTTGCATTCTGTTACAATTTGTCCGGATATTTTTGCAGCAAACATCCTTTAAAAAATTAGGGTTCTTCAGTTTTTATGTCACTGTGGGATTCATGGTAATAAGTTTGGTTTATATAATTACTCCTGCCAAAATGAAATAACCTGAAATATACCTATATCTTACATATGCTTTTGGTTGTACAGAAGGGGTTGAGGGAGCAACTATAGATAGCCACAATGAAGTGACCATTGACCTTAGATCAGAGGCAAGGATGGCTGCTGAGGCAAGTCCCACATCCCCTCTGTGATTTATTTCTATTTTTTCATGCTTAGTTCTTACTTCTTAGCATGGAAATGTACTTTCCCTACTTTGTCTCAGCCTTCCTTGAGAAGTAATATGATTAGCATTTATATAGGCAATATATGTAAGTAACCTTTAAGCAAAGAGTACCATATATTAACCTGTGCCAAATTAAAAACCTCCTAGCATGTTGGAGACCTGTGTCTCCTGCTACAGTGCTACCAATGAAACTGGCTTCTGGTGTAATCATTCGCACCAAATAGTGTTTTTAGTATGTGCTTTTGTCATATTTGTCTTTGTGAAGTTCAACGAATATTTTACCTATACTGAATTGAGATATGTTTGCAACTAACTCCCAATATTTCGCACTATTTGCAAACAGCATGCACTCATTTTATAAGGTTAAGTCAAGGAAAAAGGGGCCTGTTTCCTGAATTTGTAATTTCACCTTAGTGATGACCAATCAACAGAACTAGGAAATTGACGATAAAATTTCTGACTTGCTTGGTAGTCTTCTTTCTTGTTTGTACTTCCTAAAAAGATAAGGTCCAGTGATCGTTGGTTAATATGCCATCAAATTATGGATTATGCACCTTCCTGCCCTCTTACTTCTTAGCATGGAAACTTACTCATGTTATAAGGTCGAGTCAAGGGAAAAGGGACCTGTTTCCTGTATTTGTAATTTCACCTAAGTGATGATCAATCAACAGAACCAGGAAATTGCGTAAAGATTCTGACTTGCTCGGTAGTCTTCTTTCTTATTTGTACTTCGTACAAAGATAAGGTCCAGTGATCATTGGATAATATGCCATCAAATTCTTGATTGTGCACCTTTCTGCCCTCATATTGTAATGGATTGGGGCCAATTTCAAATACAGAAAGCAACTAACTTTTATATTTTATCTTTTCAAATCATGACCCAGAATTTTGTACTTTTTTTGCAATTAGTACCTAATTTTGCAAATAGAATTAGTTCACATTTGGATCAATGAGACGGAGTAGCTAAAAGGACATACCTGTTTCCTGTATTTGTAATTTCACCTAAGTGATGATCAATCAACAGAACCAGGAAATTGCGTAAAGATTCTGACTTGCTCGGTAGTCTTCTTTCTTATTTGTACTTCGTACAAAGATAAGGTCCAGTGATCATTGGATAATATGCCATCAAATTCTGGATTGTGCACCTTTCTGCCCTCATATTGTAATGGATTGGGGCCAATTTCAAATACAGAAAGCAACTAACTTTTATATTTTATCTTTTCAAATCATGACCCAGAATTTTGTACTTTTTTTGCAATTGGTACCTAATTTTGCAAATAGAATTAGTTCACATTTGGATCAATGACGGAGTAGCTAAAAGGACAACATTAAGAGTTATAGACAGGATTCAAAATTGATTTTAATGATTTGAATATAATTTGGTCAAATGAAGAGGAAAGTGAGGGGCAAGTTAATTATTAAAAATAATTAAATTATGAACTTATTTCAAATTATCTTGTTTCCACAATAACTAAAAAGAATGGAATTAATTTCTGTAAATATTATAGATCTCGAGTTCTTTATGCAATGCTGGTTTCTTGCTGTCGCTGTTTGCATAAAGCCATGGTGTTTTCTGAAATAACTTATGAGTGGAAAAACCCTTCCTTTTTTGCTATTTTCTTTCAGGAAAACTCAAGGCTGTCAGCAGGAAAGCAGATGCATCCATTTTTTGCAAGCCGTGTGGCAAACAAAAAAGCAGCTGAGGCTACTTCAGATTATGTGAAACTGGAGGATAACAGTTCTGTTTTGCCTCTGAAAAAAGAGCTTTCTCTCTGTCCCCCTTTTCATGTTCATGATTTATCTCAGGTATTTTTTCATTTTTCTTTCATTGTTGTCAGGTGTATAAATTTTCTTGAAGGAATACCACTAGGTATTATTAATACTTCATTGTATTGCATTTGGTGCCACGTGAATTTCACTGAGACAAACTGATGCTGCAACCTAAATTTAGATGAAAAAAACGAAATCTTACAGAAATATAAAGATAACAAAGATCTGTAAGAAACATTTAGAATATGAAGTGGGCTTTTTGTCTGTACTTCTAATTAAACAAAACCCAAGGATATTTTTTTGTCAAAACTTCAATGAGAAGCTATAATTGGGGTAAATTTGCATAAATATATTATGCTTGTTTTTATATAGACAGTTTATTAATCAAAATTAACTTGTACTTAAAAGAAACCGTTTCATTCAACAAAGTTTGTTTCTATAATTGCTTCTAAACCTTAAATTTATTATTACATTGCTTTTACAGAGTGACGTTCAACTGGATTGGGGCCGTTGGACCATTAAAGAGGCATCATCTCTTGATAAGAGTCATCTTCCTTTAGAAACCTCATGCTCAGTTTTGGAGGACTCGGTGAAACCTTTGACTTTGGAATCTGGTCTATCTAAGGAAATGCATCTTCATCAGTTCTCAGTCAATGAAGTAGAAATTCCTAACAATCAGCTATCTTCAGAAGTTGTTCCAGTAAGTTTTAGTAATATATCTGATATTTGGGAAAATCAAATTTGGTCCCTGGAATTTAAAGAAATCGAAGCAAGTTGACTCATATTACAATTTACACTGATATACCATATACCTCATAATAGCATTACTTTGTTTATTGCATTCATAATTTAATTGTTAAAAGCCAATTGCAGTATTTATTACTTTACTGCCATAATAAAACAGATTATCTTGAGTTCAGGTAAACTATTTTCAACTATATGTTGATGTTTTTGTTCTTTAGTTTCTTTTCATCTTTTATACAACCTATTTTTCCTGTTAATCTGAAATTATGCCGTTATATTTCGTGTTTTCCTCCTGATTTTTTAATTTTAATTTTTAAGTAACTGAACATAATGTTAATTCAGGTTGACGATGGAAGCGGCGGTTTTTTGTTATCCAGCTCTAGTTTTCTGCTCACTGATTTGACGAAAGACAATGAGGTCATGGTTTCTTATGGAAGGTCTGAGTTCTTTAAGCAGCATCTTCATGCAATTTTTGTTCATACAGGTTTATCTAGGTTAAATGTCCTGGCACCTGACCTGACTTGATAAATATCTTGTTTGATTGTTCTCTGCCACTGGTCATTCTTCCATAGTAGTCTTTTTTGGTGAAGCTTATTGCTCATGCCCAAATCAAGCACACATGAATTACAAAACTCTATTTTGCAAACTGAGATAGGTTTGACTGCTTTAACAGAAATGTGTTCAGACTTGCTCAAACTAACGCATATGAGAATTAAATAACACATTCAGAATTTCAGATCCATGTAATTTTCCAAACTAAACTACATAGATTTGCAGCTGTCAGAGAGACTCTACGCTATGGACTGACAAATACTGCCCTGAGAATGCATCCCAGGTTAGTTACAGCCCTTTATTTTTGGCTATCCTACTCAACATGTCATATGTAAATGAAGGCACAGTAAATTTTTGCTATTTTACATCTTTTATCATCTACTATTTATACTTGCACAATTTAATTAAGGGTTTCACCTGGGTATCTTGGGCACAGACCCCAGGTGGTAGAGGAGGGGTGGCGGTGGCTGCAAGTTTTGGATTGATTTTGGATCTCAAATATAGAATTTCATCTCCTTTCCAAAACAAAAAAAATTACTTTGAGCTAGGGTGGTTCCAGGGTACACCCTGCCAATCCATAGCTTTGTTCTGATTGTTAATGATAAAATTTGTCTATATTGTTTTCCCAACATTGCTGCATTTTATGGTTCCTACTATTCTTACAAATGTTTAAATCTGGTTTTCCAACCTTCGATACATATGTAGGTTTGTGGGAATAGTGAATCTGCGAGCTTCCTAAGCGAATGGCTCAAGGGCTGGCATGAGAGAGGCCGGAAAAGTAACAAAAACTGTAAAATCATGGAAGAAAACTCAGAGGATAGTTGCAATAGTTGGTATAATTCAGTGTCTGATATGGATGACCTGCTTGAAGAAAGTGATGTATGGAATGTGCTTTTAATTACTGGACCAGTTGGGGTAAAAAAAAAAATTCTTGTTTCTTTTGGTGCATTATTTGATGTTTACACGGGATTTTAGGTTCCAATTTGTGCTTGAAAAATCTGGTCAAATAATGTCCCTTGTTTGCAATAAGCTTAATAGACTACTCTGTCATAGGATTTTCTGATTCTGTACTGTAATGTCAGATAGTCTGTTGAATGGCTGGATTGTTGTGAAAAATGATCAAATACCCTTGAAGTGGTCCAAAACTTGTTTCACATTGCTTCAGTTTAGTTGTATCCAATAATTGTTTGAATCTACAAATCAATTTCTTAATGTGCATTTTTTGCAGTATGTGCCATTTTGTTATGTTTGATTTCAGGTTCCTAATGATGCTAATTACTGTCTCCTCTTCGTGCAGAGTGGCAAATCAGCTTCAGTTTATGCTTGCGCAAAGGAGCAGGGCTTCAATATTGTTGAGGTAATCTGGTAACCAATCTTTAATCACTAAAAAAAAGGTTCATTGTAAAAGTTGAAATTGGATATTGAGTTACACACTAGTATCAAGGATTTCTCAACTTCTTTATGAATCATTTTGGTTTTTGGTTGTATATTGTGGCCACTTTAGCGTTAAAGATTAAGCTTGGTTCAAAGAAATATATGCATATGCTGACTTGGCACAATGAAAGAGGTCTTGTATTGTTAAGTTCTATTAGCTGTATCAGGAGTTATGCTAATCCTGAAGATGTGTCTAGCAAGAAAAACCATTTATATGACCTCCTATTGTAATATTAAGATAAAGGCACGGAAGGGACTTGACAATTTATATATGGAGGCTTGCATGACTTTGTTGAAAAGACATTGAGGTTCACCTTTTCTAGGTTAATGCATCTGACTTGAGAAATGGGGCGCATGTAAAGCAAAAGTTTGGGGAGGCGACTGAATCACATGGTCTTGACAAATGGTAAGTTTTGGCATTATTTTAAATTACATGTACTTATATTTAAGTTCTTACAGTTGCCTGTCTCTTACTGCCTGTTATTATTTGAATTTTGTTGCGAGGAAAATATAATGCATCCAGCTTTCAAGTTATCAATTTAAACAAGATAATTTTGGTTTGCGTAACCTGGCCAGCAATTTATTTCAAAAAAAATTTCGCTAGCCATACATGTCGCCTAAATATGTTAATACGTCAGCATATTTAAGTCTTATTTTCTTTTATCTTTGGTGTAAATATTTGGCAATTTGTGTTGGTACCTTAGGCATTTTACTGTTTAAAATCCTTTGGGAATAAAAGCTCAACCAGGTCAGTTCACAATAACCTACTGATCAGATACCCTACATTATCAGTCTAAACTGTGTTGGTTTTCCTGACAGATCTCTGCCCCCACATTGCCATATCTGGTTGCAACATAACTATTATGATTGTTTATTCCCATTTGTTGTATCATTGTCATATGTTATCATCGTCTGATGTTGCATCCAGTTGCACCCCTTGGATTTTTTTTTTCAAAATAACCATGTGTTTGAATTTTTCTTCAGAAATGACCATGTATTTTATATATATTTTTAAGAATATACATCATTTCGATCCCCTGAAAAAAATCGTAAATCTTGAACTCCTCTGGCGAAAATCCTGGATCCGCCACTGGTTGCATCTCTTGGTATTAAAATGCGTTGTGTCAGTAATCTTTTTTCCAGGAGGATATGGATATCATACATAATCAACTCTTATTGACTGTTTAGGTCACGTGAAGAGATACCAGTCTCAAGCACACCTGCCAGTACAGGAAACAATGGAACAGTTAAGCAAGTTTCTGTGAACAAAACATTAGTTCTTTTTGAGGATGCTGACACAGTATTCGAGGAAGATCGTGGTTTCATTTCCACTATACTTCAAATGGCAAACTCCACCAAATGGCCCATTGTACTAACAAGTAACAGTAAGTTTGTCAAATGCATTTTTCTTTTTTGGCTCAGAAATCACCCTTGTTGGCTTAGTTGCTACATATACATCAGTCATACTTTTCTCCGTTTGCAGCACTTATAACTCCAAATAATTGCTAGACCAAAAGGAGTTTGTATGTTTATTTATTTTTTATTTTTGGCGTGGATTGGGGTTGGGATGAGCACATTCATACTGTGAAGAGAGTCCTGTATCTGAATTTATCAATTGAATAAACTCTGTGAGGTTTACTCAGAAAGAAAATGCTCTAGGGGGGCAAATATACCACTAACGTCCTTCCTATTAGTTACTTTGGTTATGATTTGATATTCCATTTGCTGGATGTCTGCAACTTCCCTATGATTGAAGACAAGAAGCCTGCACTGCCACGTCCTTTGAGTCGACTGGTTTTGGAGTTCAACCGACCATCATCTGAGGAGCTCCTACTGCACGTGCAGAAAGTACTGTAACTTCTGCTCTGTTGAATTTTATGATTCCTTCTGAACTGAATGGAAATTGAAAGATTAGTTTTTCTTAACCATCAATGAGATTCATAAGATTAATCTAATTGATCTTCTTTATTCTGCTACAGATATGTGCATCGGAGAAAGTTGGAATTCCCATATCCTTAATGAAGCATGCAGTTGATTATTGTTTTAGTGATATTCGCAAAACAATCATGCTTCTCCAGTTTTGGTGCCAAGGCAGAAAAAATTGCATTCGTAAGCAGAATTAGCGCTTTACTGAATATTTTCTGATCTGTGTATATTTGTGAAGAGGACAACCAATACATTTTATGTTATTGGCGTATATTAGTGATTTCAGTCTTTGATTTCACTTAATTCAGGTTTCATAATATGAATAATAAATGTTAAAGCCCAGTCTTTTTTTCATCTCCTCTTTCTCATTTTTGTCCTTTAAATCAGAGCGTATCTTCAAAACTATATCAGATATATGCATTTACAAAGGTCCGTGTTTCTCTATCCCATGGTTCTGATAAATATGATTAAACATTTTTTCTTTAAAAATTTAAGGGAATGAAGACACTCGTGGCCCCATGCCACTTGACACAGATGCAATGCACTCAGCATTACCAGTAGTTCTTCCTCGTGAATTCCCGTGTAAATTATCAGAAAAGATCTGCACCGAGATAAACCAAACCATCTCTTCAATTGAAGAACAACTACTACAAAATGAACTACAAGAGTTGAGATTTCCTTCCCCTTTTAAACCCAGTCCATCTAAACCTAAGAAACCAAGTAAAAGATTCAAGTTGAATAAATCCATACCTGAATCATCGGAACTGGAACCATGTTCAAGTGACCTAAATGACTTCAGTGATGTCCCTGATACTCCAATACCATGTGTCAAACAAAACTCCAGAAATAGAAGGGCATTGGTAATGTCTGACTCTGAGGTATCTGATTCTGATGATGAGCCTTGTACTGATCATTTAACCTTAGATCATAGCACCTTATCTCAAACATGCACCCCCTTGGAACTTGGTATTTTAATTGGCAATGCCATGGATTCATTTGAGTGCAATGGCGCTTCTACCCCATCACATGTTTGCGACACATTTGTTTCAGTCATACCAGAATCTCCGTATTCAAAGAATGAAACAGTATCATCAATGAAAGGCAATGCGTTCTACTTTGATTGTCCATCCCTTGATACAAATTCGGATGCTCCAAATCACCAGTATCTTGAAACACATGCCAGTGCTGATGCAGCAACTGGTAATTTTTCTGTGATGGACGAGTGTAGCAGTGCAGGATTCTATCTTAAGGGGTCTTCTTCAAGGTTAATCCAGTCAGTTGAGGACACTTGGAACAGCCTGAGAAACAGGCATGAAGAATTAAAGGTCTGCATGAGAACTGATAGTAAGCTGGCTTCTCAAGTGTTGAAGGCTGCTCATCAAGTTGCGGATCTAATTTCTCAGACAGATGTTTTGGTCACAGGCTGCTACCCTTTAATATATGTAAGTAAACTTCCTCAAAATGTATTCTCGTAGAGGAATGTTTAGGCGTTCGTCTCTGAGCAGTATATACTAGAATGACCCTTGCTGCTACTGTGTGCCAAGATGCACTTTTTTTTACAATATGTCAGATATTTCATTGTTTATGAGGACAATGGCATAAATTAATTATATCTATTCTGTTCTTGAAATGGTTGATTAAAATAAGTGTTCAGTGAAGTACTGAAGTTACATGCACCGATCAATTTTGCCATTTTTGTGCTAGAAAGTAGAAACTTGTTTTGAAAGTTGAAAATGATTTCCATGTGAAACTAAATGTAGCTATATCTTACAGGACCACTTGGATCAATTGCTTGCAACAAGAGATGAACAAGATGACATATCCAGCTATGATATGCAACTTGAAATGGGATCTGTCTATGCTCAGCATGGACTTAGCTTTTACATAGGTACATGTGTAGGCTGTGAAAACAGGGCTGGTTTGTCACAGGCTATCTTAGCATCTAGTAGCAACGGTGCTTCAATTGGGAGGCTTTTAACTAGCAATGTTGCAAGTGAAGAAATTTTACATGGAGGTTTAGTTCCAAACAAGCTCAGCAGTAGCCTCACAAAGATATGGTATGGCTTATATGGTTTATTTCAAGGTCCATAATGATTCTTGGAGGTTTTTGCAAATCAGCCCTTGTTATTAAATGGTATTTGCAAATAAAACAAAATTTGCACTTCCTGTCATTGATATATATCCAATAACTTTTTCTTTTTTGTTTTCCAATTGTCCAGCAATTAGAATCAATTAACTCGAACAAAATAATAACCTGAGCTTAGTTTCTCATAATAATATTAATGATATCTCTTCATTGATCATGTTAACTGTGGACTGAAATATTAGTCATCATGACTATTTTAAATTATTTTGGGCTTGCAAAAAAGGCTCAATACAATCAGGGTTAATTGTGTCAATACTCAAGGAGTTGATCATTTCTGCAGATCTGTTGTGATATTTGTACGCAGTTTCTAAATATCTCAAGCATTGTCCCTTGTTACTTGCAGCTATAACTTCTCAACAAATGAAAACAAAGAAGAAAATTACGTGATCTATAAATGTTGCGGTGATTGGATGAATCTCTTAAGATGCATTTGTCAAACTAAAACTGGTTTGGGATGAAATCCATCCAATAAAGTACCTTTGGTTTGGATGAATCTCTTAAGATGCATTTGTCAAACTAAAACTGATTTGGGATGAAATCCATCCAATAAAGTACCTTACCAAACTGGTCAAACCTAGTTTGAGAACAGATTCACTGTTGTTCGCCTTACCAGTTAACAAGGGTCTTTTTTAAACTGATACAGAGCATAGCTTGGTACCTATTTATGACTGAAATTTTGTTGTGCAATTTTTTCTGTAGGCAACAACAAGAGTCATCCCTGTACAATGCTGTTTTGCCTATAGTCCCTCCAAAGCTGGCTTTATCACTAAGAGGCCCCTCATTTCATGAGTACATCTCTTCGACAAGCCAGATCTCTAAGTTGGAGTTTTCTCGGCTGTCTCAAATTGGATTTAGGGGCACATCTCGAAGGTAATTTTTTTGTCATCATCCTTCTATTTGTCAATACATTTATCTGTCTATAAGTTTACTTTTAGTACAGGATAATTTTTTCTGCGAGAAAAAACAATTTCCTATCTGTGTGATGTACATTTCCATAAAGCATCTTTTCTTGTCCATTCCTCTTTGATATAGTATATGGTGTTTTGGATCATAAATCATGTGCAACCATTCGACCCAGTAAACCTTTTTGACCTGCTTAGACCTTGGACTAATGTTATATTTCTTTTCATATTTGTTTTCATTTATTTTTAATCCATTGGTATGGCTTTTAACTAACATTAGGGGAACAGTGCAACTGTAGATGCATGTGTATCAGTGTGTGAATCTGTTTACCATTTTCCTTTGTGTTTGTTGTATGTTGCCATTACTCTTACCTTTTTGCTGGAGTGCAGATCTCGTCAGTCAAGACACTACCTGACAACTGGCAAACTACAGCTATCTCCTGAAGAAGCTGGGTTGTTAGCTAGGTGCAATTCATAAGATGGATTGTAGACATGTTCAATTTATTGCACTAACGAGGATGCCAGTCAATTCAATTGGCAGCTGCTGCCAAGTCTTTAAAAAAAAAAAGGATGCCAGACAATATGAGATGACTAGGAAAGCATCTCATGTTATGTGTACTAACCTTACTAAGAAAAACATCTCATATTATGTACTAACCTCATTACACTAACAAGGATGTCAAATAATATGAGATGATTAGGAAAACCATTTCGTACAAATTATTGATGTTCATTAGAAAAGCAGCATTGATGTAATCAAATTTTAGGACTTGGTAAATATGTAATTCACATGTTATGACTTTAAAGTAAAAAGGAAAAATAAAAGAAGGCCAACGTGTTATCTGCAAAAAAATGGTTTAAATCAGAAAATCCATCGGAGTAAAGTGGGAATAATTTTACGAGTTCGTATCTTGGATAATATGCATAGAAAGAACTCTCCTTTGAAGTGAGAGATTGCAGATTTGAAGCTTGGTAAAAGCAAAATGTAGAAGTGTGTTTCGATTTGACTCTTTCAAGTTATATACATGTCAAACAGGCTTGCTGTTGCTTTGTTTTTTTATTTATAATTCAATAATCAATCACAAACAGACAAACCGACTTTTTAAGAAAGTGCAGAGTACGTCACATGCAGTAACAAAATTTGTGTAAGGTGTCGACGACTTAAAAATCAACCAAATTAATGATGCTACAAAGTTCAACATCAATATGAGAGAATGACGGCAACAATCTGCTGGATTAGTTTGCCATGTCTTGCTTTGCTGTTTGTGGCGCGAATTACGGCAACAATGTTACTTGAAAAGTTGAAATACAAAATTCTACTGAAAATGCAACATGACTTGACCAGAAGAAATAAACCCTAAAATCGATCTAAACCAAAAAGCTCACCGGACAGAGTAAGCTATCACACCTTCAAAACAAAATCAAAATAACAAGATATCGTCTGTCAACAGAAAAAATCATCATTTACCCTTCCACACGGTACAGCAATCAGAAGAACAAAATGCAACATGTACGAGCGAATATAAAATTCTTTGAAGATAGCACAAAATCAGCATCTTTTTTATGGACCAGAGAGTTGTTTTGCCCTTCAAAGATATTAATGAAAAGAAAAAAGACTCAGATATTTACACACTTTTCCCTAACTCATCAAGTTAAATAAATCCACATCATGCAATTATACAAAGTTATCCCTCGCCCAATGTTAAATTTTTACCATACTTCAAGATGCTTCTCTCTGAGCTTCTGCTTATAACCTCCAATTTGTCTAATTTCAATCATTTTACCCCAAAGTATATACTCTAATATTGTGGCCATGACTTGATGCTGTTTTCAGACTAATCACCTCTATAACAAATTCATTTATGGAGAGTTTGTACTTTTCAAATTGCCCTTCCCCCCCCCTCGTAAATTATGCCTAAGAACTGGAAACTCCTTAATTGGAACAGTAAACAACTTCCCATTACTGATGGTAACATCAACCATTCTCGTGGAGCATTTGAGCGAAGAAAGATGATATTCATAACTGCTATAGTATCCAAAATGAATCCGAGATGAGACGTCTATAGTTGAGCGTGTTTCAGGCTGCCAGAGAAGGGATAAGCAGCCTTCTAATATCTTCTGATAATTGTCCACCGGTATGTCATATCTGGATGGAAGTTGGTGAAAAGAAACAAATGAATATACCATGCTATACATGTAGTGGAGATATTGCAATGTATCGGGAACCCTGTTATTCGTGAAATAAGTATGAGCAAGTTGTTCGATTTGTACAAAAGCTATTGACTTTTTACATCCTTTGGGGTAAGAAATTCAAGGATCAAAACTGAATATCAATATTTCATTGCATGAGCCAACACATGACGGATGAACAAAAAAAGAGGGGTGGGCGATCCAACTGACATGTGTAATATGATTGGACCTTATCTAACTATCGCCTAAATTTTTTTGCATGCAGTATCATTGACACTTTTTACGCTTTCAAAATCATTTTTTGGTTCGAAGAATCCGAAAAAAGTGTCAACCCGGTTATGGGACAATTTTACACAATTCTTAGGCGCTAAAAATTATTTGCCATACGAAAACAAGTTTACAAAGTTACTATTACACTCGGAAAATATCAGTTATACCAGCTGAACTTCCAGATAGGCGTTGTCCAACCCAAAACGGAGAAGGAACAAAAAGGAAGAACCAACAGCAACAAAAACCAAAGGACACAATTTCCTTCTCCTATGCAAAATAGCAAAAACTAGTGAAACTGCTAACCTGAAATAAGGCCAATCTGCTCCTACAAAAGGTTCCACCGACCAAGGGCATGGTGAGGAAAGCTCGAATGCAAAGGATATCGTATGCATCCCTTCACAAATGGATGACCTAACAGCTCAGATGCAGAAGGACGATCAGACGGATCAACTCTGACACATTCACTGATAAAACTACGTGCATCTTTTGATAAGTATGTTGGAATAGGAGGTGGTACGCCCTGGCCGATTTGAAATAAGGCTTGCGTCTGCACCAATTATTCAAATAAATAGTTAGTCATCATTACTTTTTCTAAGACATTCCTATCCAATGGAAATGACATTTCACTCCACTTACATTTACTTGTTTTAAAAATGGCTATCACTAGACTTTTTTAACAACTTGACAACAGTTTTTGAAAAAAATCAAATAAAATTGAAAATTGAAAAGTAGTTTATTGTATACAAGGATAACCTAAAAAATAATTAATACAATTTAAGTATTGGTTGATAATGCATCAAAAACCGTTAAGTTTGAATAATTGGATGTAAGGTGAAATATATATTGAATCTCATCATCTTTTATAGAAATGATAGGTGGTTGAAATAGATCATGCCTATAATGTTGGATTTCAAATTTAAGCTTATTCTTATTACTTTATGTACCTTTTGCTCTCATACAAGTCAAAACATCTACAGGGATTGCACAAACTAATGGCTTCCCATTAACCACATTAGAAAATTAATTTTGCTTTTTATCCAACAGCAACAACTATCCTATAGTGATATAGAAAAGAATGTCTGACTGCAGTATAGTTCTATGATATATTTATATGAACATAAAAGTACTTCTATTATGCTAGTCCTTACAACTGGTGGTATATTTCTGAAGTCTAGGTTTGGGGGTACACAATAGTCCAAATTAGGTACAGAAAAGTATGACTTACCCACTCTAGGTGAGGATAAGGAACCTGACGTGTCAGCATCTCAAGAACTGTACATCCAAGACTCCATATGTCTGCTGCAGGCCCATATGTACTTTTGGGATTGACAACCTAAAATTGTCCAACTTTCAGTTTTTGGACCCAAGTATCATATCAACTCACCAAAATTGGCTCACCTTAGTTATGCACTAAAGTTAATTAATTTGAACTGCACTGCTGCAGAGCACAATATGCAAATAAACTTCAGTACATTTCCTAATAACAGTCTCATGCGATAGATACAATTTACATATTTAACTTGCTAAACAATTACAGAAAGTACTGGAATTTCAGAAATTGCCTCACCTCTGGGGCCATCCAATAAGCGCTTCCCTTGCATGACTTCAGATTGTTGATTTTTGTTATCTACAAATTAAGAGTCAAACTATGAGTAAAATTTAAAATACTGCCACTAAGAAAGAAAGAAAGAGGATGCCCACGGCCCACCTCCTTAGCTAACCCAAAATCAGCAAGCTTTACAGATCCATCTGCATGGACCAATATATTTGCGCATTTGATATCTCTGAAAGAAGAAAATAACTTCGGTTAGCAACCTGCAGTTGCTACTGCAATTAGATTCCGATCAGTCAGTGAAAATTAAAAAATTTACACCTAAAAATATGAAACAAATCCACATGCTACACACAGATACACAGGCAGGCATACACATAATGTGATGCCCATTGGATGCATGACAACTAGACCGCTAAATTCATAATTTGAGCATCAAACACCTGCTGTGAGCTGCTGTTATTGTTTTGTTCATAGTGTAATGCATTCAGAAATAAAATCATAAATTTTGAGTTCCTTTGGCACAAGGTCAAAAGGTTGAAAAAGAAGAACTTGCGAGCATTGAAAATTATAACTCGGGCATGCATGAAATCAATAGAGCATCAAACATTCTAATTGTTGTCACTTCTTTAAACTACCATTTACATAGTTTACTAACAAAAAAAGAATATCATAATATTGTAAATTAACCTGTGCACAACATTTCTTTCGTGAAGGTATCCCAGTCCTCTTAAAATTTGTCTTGTGTAAGCTGAGACTTGGCTATCTCTTAGATGGTACTTCTCGTACAATGATGACAATGAGCCTTTAGTTACCAGCTCAAGAAAAATATAGAGTTTTGCTTCTTCCTGTGTACAACAGAAAGAGTAACAAGAGTAAGTTGAATTGCTCATTCTCTATTTCTATGACAAAGTTCGACTTCAATTTTGAGAAGGAAGCTGAACTAGGAAATCAACATGTTGGATGGTCAGAGTGAAGGACAATGAAGGTTACATCTTCATAGATGTCATCCAAATTGCACAACCAGACCAACTTAAAACCTGCTATAAGTCCACAGCACCAAAATAAGATTGGCCATTCTGTTCTGATGATGGTTAAACCCCCACATAGCAAAAAAGTTGCAATGGCAGCATCTAAAATGCACACGACTAATACTGGTTATTAATCTGTATTAGTAAGTATACTTGTTGTATGACACCAATACTTCTTGCCGTTCTCTTTTAGCTTATTTCCATATTAATTCTGAACCTCCTGTTCAAATTGAACCAATTTGAACAATATTAAGATATCTATCGTAATTATGTTCGTAAGTTAAATCTGCAATTCTGCATCAGAAGTTTGCTAGTAAGACACCAATACTTCTTGTCGCTCTCTTTGAGTTTCTTTCTAATTAACTCGGAACTTTATGCTCCAATTGCAATCAATTTTTATGAAAAGCATAGCTGAAAAACAACTATTTACCTTGTCAGTTCCATAGTATTGGACAATATTTTCATGCTCAAACTGACTCAAGAGTGCAATCTCCTGTAAAGCAAACAAAGTTAACGAAATTAAGAGCTTACAAGTCAAAATATTAAGTTGGATAAGTCATATATTTCCATAATTATCAAGGCATGTGAAATATTACAAAATAGAATAATCTGGTATTTTACATCTACAGTTTTCAAAGAAGAATCCACAGATTACAAGAAAAGGACTTCTGTACTGTTAAAATCACCTAATATACATGCCAAATTAAAATGGCCCTCTCACAAAACATACAATGACATCTATGTCTATAACACAAACTCATGAAGCTCCCTATTTCTATTTGATACCGAATAAGCACAAACCAACTCAGATCCTCATTTTTCTTCTCTACATAGTGAGAGAAAGATCAGTAGAAGTTTCAGCATATGATATTCACATTCCATACAGTACAGGGGAAATTTAAAACTCCCTCAGGAGCAACATATTTCCCTTAATAGCAACCACAAAAAACTAACAATATATAATTGCATACCTGTTCCAACTGAGTGATGCATTGTTGAGCATTGCTCCCTTGGCCGAGTAAAGACACCTCTTTAACCGCAAAAAACACCCCCTCGCTACAAAATTGAATAACAGAAGATCAGGCAAATAATAAAACATAACCAAAACACTTACCACGAATTAACACACCACCAGATACAAAGTGTAGCTATGTTCAGCCAAATCATTTTTTTAGATATAAGGGCTTCAGTTAGTGCCTGTTTATTACTTTACAAATGCAACAACAACAACAACAACAAAGCCTTTTGTTCCAAACAAGTTGGAGTAAGCTAGAAATGAAGCCCATATAGGATTTCATTTCCATAAGATTGGCTGGATTTTTACTTTACAAATGCATCTTGCAGAAATTGAACTTGCATCTCCATATAGAGACGAGGCTCATCAGTCGTCACCATGCCTGTGTTCACAACCAAATCATACAGGAGATTTCCAATGCTGTACTGAGGGTATGCAGATCCTTGGATTATTTCTCATAAAACCAGTCTGACAATATCCACACAAGATCTGACACCTGTACTACTTTCAACCAGTGATTATTGACACTAATCAAACATTTTCCCTAGTGTCAAACTTTGCGTGCAATAACCAGGGGAAAAATAGTAAAATAAGATCACTTACTCACTGATCCCTTCATAAACCATCCCAAATGACCCATGGCCAAGCAAATGACCCCGCATCCACGATCGAATCTGCTTCTTGAACCGTGCATTTGGCGAGACCACAAATATAGTTTCGGTGGTTGTGCTTGACGTCTCGTCGTCATTAGTTGTTGAGAGTGATGATGTGCCTGTCATCTCTCCAGATCTGAAAGCATCAATCTCCTCATCATCCTCTTCATCTATATCTATTTGTTCAATTCTTCTTGGTTTATTATCCCCATAGAACCCATCATGTTCTTCATCTTTTCCCCTATCCGGCCCAAAAGACAAGACAAGGTCCCATATAGAGTCACCTCTCTTGTTGTTGTATTTAGGAAGTGACATGCAAGGAGGCGGCGCCAGTGGGACGATTGATCGGTCACTAGAACAATTATAACCTCCACTGGCATCTTCTGAAACTATAATAAGGGTATCGTCCTTACATGAATGACACACTTCCTTTACAAGATTCACAGTTTCTCCTCTGCTCTCAAAAGATGTACACCATCTGGAGGTAGTTAACTGTGGTGGCCTCACACCTTTGATTCCTCTCTCCCCACTGTTATTCTTAATTAATAAATTAGAATTTACAATAGTTTCATCATCATTTAAAACCCTAGCGTGATCTTCAGCAACCTGGTCAGATCCCTCACCAAATCCTAAATCATCACTGAAAACCCTAGCTTCATCTTGGTTACTAGTAGAACAAACAGCCGTCGGGGGCTCATCAGGAGAACTAGCACTATCAACCGAGCGACTCAGGCGTGCCGCCTCCCATGCCTCAGGCGAGATGCCAAATTCATCGGTACCAGACAAACCCAGGCTCCGGCACAGCAAATCTATCTCATCCCTCCCGCTACCATGAATCCTGAAGCTTGTGATAGAATCGAAACCAGAATTGGAGCTGGTGGAAGGCGCTGAGGTGAGATCGAGGGATTTGGCGTGTCGCGACGTCCCTGTTGAAGAGAAGGAGCTGTCAGGAGAAACAACGTAATCGAAGTGTTTAATGGCGTTAACGCGCTGGAGCTTGGGGGTGAGAGGTTTGCGACTCTTCCTTATTAGGTTCATTGGGGGTGCGAGCGAGAGAAAACCATTGATGGCAGGTTGAGAAGAGAGAAAGGGTATTAGGGGAAGATGCCCGTGTTCCGTACGAATTCTATTTCTTTTCCTAAGATTTGTTTGGTAGATGGAGATATTAGTATAAGAGATGCTTAAGACCTGTTAATTATTGAAAAATCTGGGTTGGGGAGCATCGACTCGTATCCTCTACTGAGAAAAAAGTTCTCTCTAGAGAGAAGAGATAATATGAACCGTCAGATTAAAAATCAACGTTCCACCGCTTATAATATGATTCAGGAGATTTTTTATATTATTAATCAGGACCGTTGATTTTGAGGAGCATGGTAGAAATTAGAGAACCAGTGCTTTGAGAGAGGGAGAGAGAGATATTAATAGGAGCAAGTATCTGATGGCTGGAAAAACAAGGAAAGAACGTTGACTGACTTTTGTCGCTGAAGAAAGTCGGAGAATAATCCTACTTCAGATTTCTGTGGCAGATTTATTATTGTTGTACAGTGTAGCGAACTAATATTTGTCTGTGTTTGATCACTCGTCATAGTTCTCGTACCTTTATTATAACCGCAGTGAATTCAAGATACCGTGTGGATGAAAGAAACGCGGGAAAGTTCAGAATGTTTCCTGTTTCTGCAAGTGGGACCCAATAGTAGAGTGGTCCCGACTGTCAGTGATTATAGTTTGGTGGCCTTTTGCTTTCTGTTTTTATTTTTATTTTTATTTTTCTTGCTTTTGCTTTTAAAGCTTTTGCATAGTTGCCGGCAGCGGGGGATGAGGAATGAGATCTCCTACCGCGCAGCACAAATACTGTGCATGCTGCGTGATAAATTTCAGTCGTTGATTTGCATCGAGATTCGTGCAAGTTAAACTTTATAATATCAGACCTCCTGAATCAAATCTGAGCCGTCCGTAGCCTACAGCGCAGAGAATCTTGGGCGCCCGTTCTGCTGCGCGACAGAGAATCCGCTTCTGAGGGACGAGCGGGTTGCTACCAAGTACCAACTAACCTAGGGGTGTAAACGGATCGAATACGGACGGATAATCGTCTTACTATATCTTTATCCGTTAAAAAATTTCGAATATGGATACGAATTCGGATAGTCTCGGATACGATACGAATCCGGATAGTCTCGTATACGAATACGGATAGAATATTAATCGGATATCGGGTACGAATCGAATATCGGACGGATAAGAATACGAAACTAATATCATTTGGATAATAAAAATAATCCTTATTTACTATATGTTTATGCAAATGCATCAATGAATTATAAAAAATTGTGATACATAAACACAAATTATAATAAAATTAATTAGATTTGTAATCTTCATACAAAATTCAATAAAATATATATATAATATGATTTTTTGGTTATGAATGCGGACACAATTGGATAATATCGGATACGAATATCTTCAATAACTTCGGATGTTATTAGATTATAGCTAAACAGTCGGATACGGATAGATGATAGCCATACTGTATTCTTATCCGTTAAAATTTTTCAGATACGAATACATATACGAATATCTTCAAATACGAATACGAATCGGATAATTTTTGTTATTTTTCGAATACGAATCCGAATAAAATCGGATAATATCCGATCCGTTTACACCCCTAACTATTCCCCATTTCTCTCTTAAAAAAAAAGGAACAATTATTCCCTGCCTGGGGTCGGATTCTTAGCTGGCACTGGCAGCCTGGCAGCTGGTTTTCGGATCTTGGTTAGTGAATTGGTATGGCACTAATATAATGGACAACAGGACATACATATTTATTTTAGTCTTAAAAAGTGATAAATATTTATTTAAACTAAAGTGAAATATATGTTCACTTTGTTTTGGTAAGTTATTTAACATTTTGATGTAAATGAATATTAGTGTACCAACCATGCTTTGATAAAACCAAACCATTAATTGTTTAAACCACTCGCGATGGTTGATCAATTAATTTCTGAACTATACCTGATTTAATACACAACAAAACATTTACTGTATTATGATTTACGAGAGAGGTAAGAGAGCGCCGGAAAGGCAGTGGCTTGTTCAGTACTTTAGTTGGTGCCACATGAATCTAGATATGTGATTTCAACCTTAGCTATTTTATTCAATCATATTTTTATACATAAGTTAATTGCCAGTTGTACTTGTATTTTGAATCTAATCTACACATGTAATTTGACATTTGACTTTTACTAATGTTAGACAGCTACTTTTAAGAATTGTCAGCGCTGCGACCATGTATACGGACCTTGCAAATTTTATCTTCAAAGACACGATACGGTATTGAATATTAGTTTTTTTTCTGACAGATTAAAGAATAGAATTGGAACAATGCTAATTAAATACCAAAATTATAATCAAATGCGAATTTTTATCTTTTAACAGAACTTAATAATAATAATAATAATAATAATAATAATAATAATAATTTTGTGCTGTTTGAAAGAATTTTTTTTCTTAGATTAAATATTAATTGAATAAAGATTAGGAAAACTATGCTGGTGTAGTATTGATGATGATGATAGTATAAATAATAATATTAAATTCTATATATTGGTGTTGATAATAAAGATTATACCTCATGTTTGATTCAAAAGTAAAGTTAAGAGGCATAAATCGTTATGTCAAGTTATGACATCATAAATTATTCGTGTTTGGTTGAGTCAATTGAGGAATCAAAGAGAATAGCATTTTCTTAACATTTATTATTATTATTAAAAACTAATAGTGATCTTATCACTTAATTTTATAAAAAATAAAACATAAAATATTTTATATTAAAATTTATTAAATAATCATATATATAATGATACTAATATTAGTATTACTATTTAATTATTATTATTTTCTTCATTATTATTATTAATTATTATAATTAATATTAACATCATCATCTTGAAAACTATTAAAGACCTTAATAAAAAATATTAAAAATAAAAATATATTTATTATAAAAATATATTAAATAATAATAAAATTAATGATAATTTAATAGAAATAATAATATAAACCTTGATTGCTGCATAATTTTTAAATTTTGACTTTATTTGCAAATTTAATTATTTAGGAACATTAATAGACTAAGATCTTGAGTAATATCCTTTTCAAAATCACATAAAAAGACGATGAATTTGATAAAACTCAAGATTCTAATCCAAAAATGTTCAAAATAATAAAAGCAAATACAAAATTTGAATAAGTTTTTTTGCAACAATTAAAATTCGATACAATCACACGAAAACAATTGAACTTTAAATCGTAGATTATTATTACATCATAAATCTCACACATAGTTGGCTCTGATACTACTTGTTGGTGCAATTTCAATTAGGTAAAACCAAAATTGAAATCCTTATTAAACCACTGCAATCATCTCTGTCTAAGACTTAAGGCATTAAAATAAATAGCGAAAGTGGGAACTTACATCCATCTTCTTAAAGTCCTTGTAGATGGAAGAAGTGTGCACCTTACTGCAATTCTTTCCTTGTCGCTTGAGTTGTTCACTACCGGATCCTTCCAATAGAACGAGTGCTCTATTTTTTTTCCATAAACTCACGAGTGAATTTCAGGTACTTGTCTTTAATGGAGAGAACAAGAGAGAGAGCTAATGTGCAACACATGTAAACCTAACGCACCCGTCTTCCTTGAAGACCTAGTACTTAAATACTAGTGTTAACGTATCTTGGAGAGATTTCGTAATTAATAATAAATATTCTAGAAAAAATTTGATGCCAATATTCTCTCCAATTCTTTTCCAAATTATGTGTACATCTGCTCAAAACGTGTACACAAAATATGATATGATTTCCACAGCAAGTCAGAAAAAAAATCAGTCAAACGAGGCAACAATTTTGCCTCTCGGAATGAATCCTTGCGACACGCAAGGATCTGTTCCTTAGTCGGTTTTGTTTGATTTCTTGATCCAAAATTAATTGATTTAGACCAAATAATATTCCTAGCATTACCTTATCAATATCATTAGTTAAATCAATTACAATTGGTTCATCAACAATTATAATTAATTTACTTAATTCTACATGTATTCATATCCAAAACTTTAGCAAAATACGTATTGTTTCATTCGTTAATTAATCACATTCTTATGACATATCTCATATTACTCAATGTAATATTAGTGATAGTATTTGATGTATTAATGATATAACACGTAATCCAAACTTTATTTATTAAATTTGATGTCTCAATTCCAACAGTGCACTCTCTAAATGCAAGCATACACATAAATATACGATAGAGTGCATAACAGAAAGATAACAAACCATATAATTGATCCTACTAATAGTATTAATAAAAAAATAAACAATAAAAATGAAAGATTATCTGTTGCATAACGCATGCATCGTACTAGTCTTTACATACAATAAATAGAAACATTGTCATATCTTTATAATATTAACTAATAGGAAGCTAATACGTAGATACCAATATTGATACCGACTATCGATACCGATGTTATTATGCACATTTAGTTGAGTTATTAATTATTATGTATATTATTTGAGTTATTATGCATGTTATTTTTTGTATTGAAATAGTTATGCATGCTATTTGAGTTATTATGCACATTATTTTATTAACATGCATAATAAGTTTTTCAGTACAAAAATAACATGAAATAACATGCATAATAATTCAAATAATGTGTATAATAACTCAACTAAATATGCATAATAACTCAGTATCGATAGTCGACATCAATGTTGGTATCTATAGAATATTTTCCTAACTAATATATCTGTCGCATACAACGCAACATATGTCATTTGAGAACCCGTTGAAAAACAAGTCGGCAAAAGTGTAACGATCACTAGTGGTGGGTCTATTATTTGCACTGCTGAAATGTTCTTTTTAGGTAACAAAATTTAGACCAATAGAAACATCAGTGTAAAATGGTCATTTTCTTAAAGGTTGTTATGACTTATAATCAGCTGATAATGATGCGATGCACTTCACCAACCAAGTCCCATCATGACCTTCAGTTTCTTCACCATGAGCCATTGATGTGTTTCTGGAAGGGAAATCTTTTGAGGAAGCAGTAGTGGTGGAGATGCACCAACATGATTCACGAGGAGGTCCCACTGAATAATTTTTAAAATATTATAAATTTCTTAATTATTGCCTTATTGGCATACATTTCCCCCTTCCCCTTGCATTTATGCCATATTGCCATCTACTCTGTTCTTGGTCTCACTTAATTTCTTAATTATTCTAGTTTGGTGCTAAGTACCGTCTGATTATGGTGTTTCCAGCTGGGTTCCAATGGCAAAATAGAGAAGTGTCCATTGGGGTGCCACCTCATGTTTTCAGTAACTTGCCATTTCAGTAATTGTCACCAGTAATTCGCTCTGAACATCGAACAACACAATACAAAACTTTTATGTCAAAATTACTCAAGCTGAACATAAGAACCTGACCAGCCATTCGAAAATAAAATGTGGAAGACAAGAAACAACTCTCATATTTGTTTGTCTGAACTCTGAATTCATAATCTGTGAGAAAAGAGAAACTGCATGCCAACAAAACAAGAGAATAATTACTTAGGAAATAACTGATTAGTAAGTCAGCCGCACCCTATTTGAAAAATTGCAACATCATACAAAGTATTATATGTTGTTAGTTTAGGGATGGTAACACAATAACCTGCTAACAAATTAGGACAGTCCTGCTTCTGGCTCTACGGAATTGCCCAGAAAAAAAAATAAGGGAAATCAGATGCAAACTACTACATGAATCATGCATTGAGCAACTAATATTTATTGAGCAAAATGATTCATTGAACACCTAACCCAAGAAAAATGAAACCAATCCATCAAAGCTTGTTAGCCAAATAATACAATTAGAACAGAGCAGCGACATTGGTTTTGTAAAGAAGACAGACCCGTGCTAACTAACAAGTCTACGTGGCCTTCTGTTCTTCCAAAAGTTTCAGTTCTTCGCACCAACCCTCCATCTTTTTTGCCTTTTCCAACTGTTCTGGCTTGGAATTTTGCTGGTCCCCTTGCAATTGTGCCTCCGCTAGTCTAATCTGCAGTATTTATAAATAGCAATATGTTAAAATCATGTGTTTCAAACTATAAATTGCTGGAGCCAGTATATCAAACCATAAGTATTTCTAAAGAGTTCAATACAGCCATATAGTTCTGTACTTCCCCTATTGGTAAATAAAGCACCAACCTGGTTCTATATACTGGTATTGAATCAGAGGTGTATTTGACCCCATTTTTTAAATAGTAAAAACAACAACAACAACAGCCTTTGGTCCCAAACAAGTTGGGCTAGGCTAGAGAAGAAACCCACTCAAAGTAAAATGAAGAAGAAAAAAAGAGCTGTGAATGAAAATCAAAACTAGGTCACCTTGCATGTTGCAAATGTTATTTTGTAGAAAGACGATAAGCAAAAGGTACCTTCTTTTTCAAAGAACGAATTTTCTTGTCAATATCTGATGGACCTGATTCAGGTATTGAACTCTCAGTAGAACCCGTTGCGGTGCCCATGGCTGAAGGTGACCCAGAAATACCTATTCTACTAATCTGTGCAGCCAAAGAGTCTACTGCATCATTCCTGTGAGGTTTTACCCCGTCATATGTGCTCACGCCAGCTTCTGCCGAAGAAGAACCCGAGTCTTTTCCTTTATCAGCTGATGATGTAGAAGCCTATATAATGTTCATGCTATAAGTAAAACAATTCAAGAACAATTAACTTTGCAAATTCAGTTGATACAACTAAGTTGCTTGTATGTGATACACTTCTCCCTATATTGTAAAATTTTCTCCAAAATCTCATTGGTGATCAATTTGGCAATAGGTATCCTCAAACTCACACATATTATCCTTTATCATTCGGTCAACTTAAGAAAGGCCACAAATTATACAAAAACTAGAATTTAAAATGATTGAAGAACCGGTACATACCACACCATACAGAACAGAAAGGTAAAAATACAGGCAATGTAATACTTGGTTCAGCTATGTACTTGCGTCACTGTGAACCATTATTTTACTATTCTTATATTGTTTGGGATAGTACTTGTTGACACCATTTCACTCAAATGCCTACATACCATTTCTTATTATCTATTGGTTCATTCTGCTTATAAAATAAATACCCCAAATATTTAAATCACCAAAATTTCATTTCTAAATAAGGGGGATCGATTGATAACCAATAGTTTGAAAACTTCGACAACTGATTTTCAAATAAATATAAAATAAAATTGCAGGAAATTTGAAACAAAATCAACCTGTAAGTTCAAGAATATGTCTATAAATTTTGTATTCTTAAGATTTTTATTTTAAGAATTTATTTGAAAGTCCATTGTCAAGGTTGTCAATTTTTTTGGGTTGTTAAGAATATGTTTATAATATATTTATTGTAAACAAACCTTGTCTGCAGGCTACAAGATAACTTTTATACTTTAAAAACCCAAGTAAACTTATATGCATGGTCAGAAACTTAAATATATGTTGCCAGTTCCATCTTTATTACATGAAATTATGAAAATAACAAGGATGGTTATGCATTCGAACAAAGAATGTTTCTCTTTTGTGTTAAATAAAAGCAAATTAAAATTAACCCATGACGAGATGCCTCACCTTAACTGCAAGCATAGTATAATGGCAACGGATAATATATTAAAAATGAACAAGTAAATGTGATAAAAAAGAGTGAAAATGACGCATGAAGAATTGCTAAGATACCAAACCAATGAATTGTCAAACAGTTGTAACTTGTACCAGAATGCATCAAGTAATATATTGTATAAAAAAGTGGAACTACACTAAGATATGTCAGCTTTATCAGAAAAACTATACACTGGCAGCAGTTTGCTGATGTAGTTTTACCAGCAAACCATTTTTAAAAAATTCGAAGAGAATAATTTCATTTATGCCGCTGAAACACAGAAAATGTTGCACAACTTTTTTTCACTCCTAATTGCTTCAAATTACCAAAGTCAACGCTTTTGTTCCTAATTTATGTAAACCCAGCAAGAAAGGACGGCCATTTTAGCATCTTTAAATCCAAGACAGTGATAAAAAGAGTACTCAGGATATGACGAAATTAAGTGGGACAGGTGAAATTTCATGTTTGGTTTCTCATTCTGCTTGAAGGTAAGTGTGATGTTTCACTGTTTTAGTTTGCATGACACGGGCATATTTGAAACTTAGCTAAAATGTGGAGGCAATGCTGTACATACCTGCTGCTTTTTCTCTTTCTTCTTTTCGTTCCTCTTAGCCGACTTGCTCTTGGGTTTCACTAAAAGGTCAGGATCTACTCCCGGTGGACCTTCTGGCTGGGCCTTCTTCAGCTAAGAAAATTTTAATAGAAAACAAAATTTGTTTCTTTAATTTTTTGAGAACACAAAAGCAGAAAGGAAACATTACCAGACAATTAGATACCAGCTTCGTGCTGATATTGAACCCCAAGAAAAAACATTCCATCAATAACAAACTGTACACTAATCCAAGGTTACAAGTTACAGCTCACCAGTAACAGTCATACAGGGCATGGTCACAACTCACAAGCTAGCCAGATAACAGAGTAAAACTCTATATTACAATGTAAAATGGATTGCATAGAAGCATAAATAGACACCAGAACCAACCAGACACAATTGCCTGCCAGGTACAGGTCACCCTTAAACCCTGGCAACCCAATCAACATTTAACCTAAGAAACGAAGATCACATTTCAATTTCAGTACAATTACAGAGAACGAATCAATATTGCTTCCAATCTGACCCTCACTGCCTCACACATCTCCAGAGTTGCTGTCAAACTACTAAAGGATTGAAGAAGTGAACCTTACCAGGGTTCCTTTGGATTGGTAAAGAGCAACTTCTTCTTGAGGTGTGTAACCTGCTCTGATGCGGATGGGCTTGCGATAGGTTCCGTCGGGTCGGCGCGTAGGGGCGATGATCCGCTCTCCTTCCTTTGGGACCGAGAGAAGAAGCCCCGGCGAACTCGACTGCTCGCTCCCTCCGCCGGAGGAAGGCGCTCTAACAGGCGATGCGCCGGACATTTATGGGAAGGGGTTGAAAAGGAGTAAGAGGGAGAACAGGGAAGGAGGCGTGTGATGTGATGATGCCATGATGGGGACGAGAATGATTAAATTTAAAAAAAAGGAAAGAATGATTAAATTTTATTGATGTAAGTTATTAAGTTCTAAATGCTCAAACTGGTACTAAACATCATATATCACCCTCTGTATCTGATATGATGTTCTGATGATACGATTTAATACAATCTCTAAAGCCATGTTTGGTCGTGGAGTAATTTTAATCGGGATTAAATTACTTACTTCAAGTTAAGATGAAATAAGTTAATCATGTTTGGTGAATTAAGCTAATTCATCTAAAGAGATAGAGTAACTTACTTCGGATTAATTTAAATCTTACTCTAACTTACTTCATCAATTTTACTTCACGTTTGATGAATTATTAAGTATGGAATAAGAGAGTTGATCCATCTCTTACTCCACAATCAAATATGATCTAAGTCTTTAAAAGTCACCTTCTGATATTGGGCTTAATTACTTAGATTGTTACTTAGTTTTTGGGAATCAAATTTACCGGGCCGGATCCTCCCATCCATTTAAAACAATCCCAAATTTTAAATTTCAAAACAAATCAAAAGGTGCCATTCAGACCGAGATTGCTGCTTGCAAAAATAAATCTTGGTCAATAATCTTTGACATTCAATCCTCGATTCCTGCATTAAATTACACAAAATTAGGGTGATACCTTCAACCATACAAAATTAACCTATTTAACCTACAGTACTTCGAAACCTATAAAACTTGAGATAATTATTAATGATAATCTTATGTTTGAGTATATATTAAATGTACTTATCAAATAATTCCAAGCTTATTCTTTACTTGAAAAATTTTAGAAATAAAAAATTTAATCTAAATGCAACATGAAAAAATTCGAAGAATTCAATAACAAACCATCCATATTTGATATTCCTACCCGATTCTTTGAAAACCTCTTAGAAATTATATATCTATTTATTCGCTAATTTATTATTCCATGTCGTATGGAGGTGATAATAGTGAGAAAACTAGAAAAGAAGGCGAAAATGTGTGAGACAACCGTGCATGAGTTGTAATTTAATGTGGAACTCTTAAAACGCAGGATTCTCAAGTGGTAGCTATAAAGTATAAACCCTCGTTATGTTTCAAAGGGTTTAGATTGCTCCGCTGGCTATTTTATTTATTTTTTTATTTTTATGGATGGTTGTTTTCTTTTTCTTTTTCTTTTTTCCATTTGACTATTTTTATTTGTTTTTTTGTATGCTAAGAGTGACCGACTATCTGTCCTAAGGACTTCATCGGTTACACCCAGCTACCACTTGGAAAGTAATGTAGGTCTCAAAAGATATGTACACCAATGTACAAAAATGCAAACCAACTATATACACAATTTTAAACAAAGTACCTCTTTTTATTTGTTGGTGAATATGTATCATGATATCCGTCGTTTGTGTATTTTTAGAGAGAATATCTCGTCTAGGATTTGGAATATACGAGAATCCGTCTAGATTTTATCTCGGTACATAAAGATACGATGTTCAGCTTGCAACGTAACATTTCGTATTTTTGTCATATCTTATTCATTCGAACTCTGATTTAAGCGATTCAAAATTCTTTGCGAAACTAAGAACAAGCTCTGCTACATTGACTAGTAATCTTTTGCATTTCATCCTTGATTCTTGCATAACATATCTGCAAAAGGTGGGCTGTACCTGATCTGCTCTTTAGCAGAGAGAGAACATTACTTTCTTTCTCAGGTGATTTATTGGGCCATTACGAGAAACGGAATCCGAATCCTCTGCGGAATTTTTTTGTTCCGCAGAGGGGAGAACTTCTAATTCTGGCCTTTAGATAGGATCCAACGACTCAAGATGTATGTCGTTGAGAAAATCGCTGGAAAATAAAAAACTTGCCCGAAAACTCTTTCGCGAACCTGCCCTAGACGAACTGAACTCATTAATTTCAGAATTCGTTTCTTCTTTGCTCGTCACTTTTCTTTTTTTTCTTTTACTCCAAACCTTTCGCGAAAGACAGAGAGAGATTGAGGAAGGCACTACATACCATGTCTCATTCTGATCGACCATGTCTCATCAGATATCAATTGAACATCTTAACCAAAGCACCATTGAGATTCCTAAAGAGAGAAACATCAAATACTGTGATAAATTAGCACTTGGACTCTCTTTAGCATTCTATAGCACATTTAGAACAACCGATCAAATAACATATCAATAAACATATATATAGCACATTTAGAACACACAATCAACAAATTAACATATAACTTCATTCATCAACCATACAACATTTAGAATACTTCAAAATAAATAAATATATCTCCTTCAAAAAAATAAAAAAATATATAATCTTAATACAAAACAGAGAGGAGATTTTAAATTGAATGCTCTTTTGTATATTCTGTACAGTGATACAATGGCTCTATTTATAGAAAAACAAATACATCTAACTATTCTATTTAACCACACACTTAACTACGATTAGTTTGTTAGTTTCATGTGGTTGAGGTGAGAGTCATTCGGTTGGAGTGTGGTCCACAGAGTACGAGTTTGTTATTGGCAGCCTGATAATGATTTCAGTGAGTCAATCTTCATATTATTAAAGCTCAAAACAAATCTCTTTAGCATTCTCTGTATGAGGATGTACAAAAAAAAAATTAGCGAAAAAAAGCAAGAGTTCACAGTAAGTCAGTAATGGAGACGTACTGGAGACAGAGACGAAAGGTTTGCGTTATAGTTTTATGTGGGCTGCTCTTATTATTTCTTTTTTATTTTAGCGATTTTTTAAGTTGGATACATCTGAGCCGTTGGATCTCATCTAAAGTACAGGATCAGAAGTTCTCTCCTCTGCGGAACTTTTTAGTTCCGTAGAGGATTCGGATTCCGAGAAATGCGTTCTTTTAAGCATTTTTTCCAAAGCCCATCAACCGTACACAATGAGTCAATGACAGCTTTATTGAAGAAACAAAAGGTACATTTAAATGTGTGAATCACCGAAATGTTAGTAATTTAAACAATTGTGCTATACACATTTATTTGGTCAATTTGAAAAATTAATTTGCCAATTAATTAGTTTGGCAAGTAATAATCATATTTTGCAACCGACTAAATCATTTTTATCCGCATAATGACCGCAGACACTATACAACTGTTTATTCACATAACGACTATGACTAATCAGACAATTTGAAAAATACTGGTTGAGACTGCTACAGTCTACTGGCATTAACATGTGGAGGTTCAAATTGTACAATATATGACAATATAGATCAAATATAGTGCGTAAGCATATACAATTCAATTAACAAGGACAATTTCATCAAGATCTTGCTTTAACAATTCTAATCAATCCTAGCATCAAGATTACTGATAAGGTTAAATTATGCATGATTTTACGTAGAGTTTATTATGAATTTATTTCAAATTTTGTTTAATTTAGAATTAATTTAAATTTAATTAGAGTTAAATTGTTTAGAAGTTCAAGTCACTATTCTATTTGAGTTTTGATGCAGGAAAATAAGTGTTTAGAACCTAAAAGGACACAATTAGACACTTTGGAACTAGCAGAATTGAAGTATAACCATCAGCCAAGTCAATTGCGGCCGCAACAAATCTCATTGCAACCGCAATCAACCTTAAGAGTTCACAAACATAGAAGATAGCAGCACTCAAGTCTATTACGGCCACAATCAACCACATAATTGTCAGACAGAGAGACTGCAGTTTCTCTCACTAGTCCATTGCGACCGCAATACAATTATGCTCCAGAAACAACAATCAAGCCAGTAGTTATTCCAAGTTTATTGCGGTCGCAATAACCATTCTTGCGGCTGCAATTGAACTACGCAGAACCAAAACCTGCAGTTTTTAGAGTCCTATTTTAAGGGTTTCACTTCTACTATAAACACATATCTTTTATGGGTTTCAAAGGTTACGATTTTTGGCCATTTTCACAGAGGGTTAGAATAGGTTTCATTCCAAGAAAAGAATGAGGAGAAGAAGTTAAGATTAAGTCTGATACGCCGCAAAAATTCAGTTCAATCAACTCTTTCTTTCTCTCTTCTTTAGATCTCTTCTACTTTTGTATTTTATGTTTTTTAGTTATGTCCGGCTAAGTTTGCATTAGGATATTGTTAGGGATGACTTGAAACTATGTTGTATACTTGTTTAATTTAGTAATTTTCAGAGAATTGTTTATGACTTACTTTCTACTTTAATTTCTTGCAATTTTGATCAAATTGTTATCTTAGAATTTAATATTTGCAATTAAGAAATTGTGTGTTAGAGCTTGACCATAAGAAGTAGGATAATCAATAGGATAAGTACCGAAACGTGACGTTTTGTTGATTACGAGTTTTACTTTATTGTCTTAACGAATTGTATCAAGTATCGAGAGGAGAATTACAAGGACTTGGGATAATTAAGACGATAGATCTTAAAGGATTTAGGCTAGTATAATCAAGGATAGACAGGTGAAGCCATTACTAGTTTAGACGCGGTACCTAAATAGAGATATCTCTAGATACTAAATTTGCAAACTGTACCTTCATATTACTTTCAGAAAATTGCTAATCAAACATATATCAACGATAGTGGAAAAGTGTACCCTTAACAATCCCTAATCACCACCCATAATTTAGTTAAAATCGTAATTTAGTTTCTATTTTTTAAGTTTAGATAATCAACCATAACACAACCTCTTTTTCTGAAAGTTGTTCGTAACTTAGATTAAATTTGTTAAAATCTGAAAGTATAACTGATTTGTCCTTGTGGATCGACCCCTAATTACTACAATTGTACAATTGTATACTTGCAACCATAATTTAGAACGAAGGTATTTGTAAAGTTCACATCAAGCTTCTAGCACCGTTATCAGAGACAACAGTGATTTTTGTTTCAGATTTAAGTAATCTAGTTCAAGTTTATTTTCTAACTTTTATTTTCTGTTTTTTCTCTTTTCTTTTCTAGTGTGTTCTCTTTTCTTTTGTAGGTATAAAAATTGGCAAAAACGAGAAGAAAGGCCAAAGAAACCGTGGAAGAAGAAGATAGAATCATGGCAGATTCAGCAAACGAACTCACACTACTACGTGTCGAACTTGCAGCGACAAGGCAAGCCGCTGCCACAACAGAAGAAGTCGCAAGGACAACAAGGGCTGACGGTTTCATTCAAAGAAACAATGTTGTGGCAGACCCTAATCGCCCCCTAAGGGACTTTACAACACTTAGGGCGGATGAGATTCATCTTGGGTACACGACACCTACTATCAATGCAGAGGAATATCAAATTTCGCCAGCATGGATTAGTATGATACAGAGGCATCTTTTTCACGGGTTACCTCATGAGGATGCAACACAACACTTAGCCAACTTCGAAGAAATCTATAACATGATAAATGTACAAATCGTTTCTCCCGAAAGTCTTAAGATTATGGCCTTTACCTTTTCTCTTGTAAATAAAGCTAAGAGTTGGATAAGGGGACAACGTCTCGAGAATATGAATATTTGGCCCAAGGTCGCGAATGTCTTTTTGAACAAATTCTTTCCACCTTCAAAGACCAACTCCTTGCGCCATCAAATTCACAACTTTCGACAGAAAGTAGAGGAGACAATGAGCGAGGCGTGGGAGCGATTCCAAGAGTTACAAAGATGTTGCACTCATCATGACATAGTGAGTTGGAACTTGTTGCAAATTTTCTACAATAATCTCTTTCCACAAGACAAAGGTATGTTTGAATCTATCGCTAGAGGAAGTTTGATGAAAAGAAGAATTTCAACGATGTTTTGCTTCGACCGAAACGATGTTTTGTCAATTTTTATCCAAGAAATTGAAACATCGATGTTTTTCATCGATTCAGCGATGTAAAGAAGATTCTCAGCTATACTTTCTTCGATCCAACATTGTTTTGTCAAATCTTATCCAGGTGATCGAAACATCGATGTTTTTCAGCGATTCAATGATGTAAAGAAGAATTTCAATGATGTTTTGTTAAATATTCACAAGAAGCATTTAAGCGATATTTATTTGCATATGCAGAGCAGATGTGCATCAACATAAAACATATTGTATTTATTTGCATATGTCGTGCTAATGCGCATCCGCATTTTAGAACATCTCTACTTTTTCTTTTTCAAAAATAAAAGTTATTGAATTTATTCGCATCTGCAGTGCGAATGCGCATCAGTATTTGCATCAGTTATCTTGATGCAACATGTCCAAATCATAATTTCAAAGCACAAAATTTTTTATGCTGATGCTAATAGAAAAAATACAGATGTAATTGACACCTTTCAGATGCAAATACTGCATTTTTCTGTAATGAACAAACGACAAATCATGTGTTCTTAAAGAGTATCTACAGATGTTATCTGCCCGATATATACTAAGAGCAACTTCATCACTGAAACTTTTGGAATTTCTAAATTATTGTCACATAAGCTTTATAAATTTAGTCATTCTTTAATTTCTATATCCTTCATTCCTGAAACTAAAAAATTAGAATTTCTTAATTATCACGTCAACGAATACTATCATTATTGTGAGAGACCGATCAATTTTAGCCAATCATTAAGTCACATTAGAGTTTATAAACTCTAAAGCAAAATTATTAAATAATAAACTGGAACAAAATTTTTAAATAAGAAACTCATCTACATTTCTGAAATTCATTTAAAAACTTTCACATCAGATTAAAAACTCTAAAGATTTTAGAAATCTGATATACCAGAAACTGTCAGAATATAAAATGCGGCAACAATCCATGTATAATAACCACGTTATGTATGTCCTTTGCGCAACTGATTGTGATTCACACATCTTCGTACCTTTTAATTATTTCACCAATGTGTTTGCTCCCAAGTTAGTGGGTGCAGAATAAATCCGGACATTCTTATAATCCTGTCGAATCATTGCTTTTCAAAACTTTAAGTGGAAGGGCTATCTGATTAAAGCTAAATTAGTTTAGCCTATTTGGGAAGCAGATCACCAGCTAACGCATTCAGGACCGTCCGATTTGTCTCGAATCTGCACTCGAGACGCATCCGACCCGCACAGTTCCCCTTCGTAGAAGAATCGGACGCGTAGCGATACATGTTGTTTCTTACCAGCTCTTATATATATAGGTTTTCTCAGTAAGCAAAATTAGTACAAAATACGAAATTAACCATCATTAAGGGTTCCCTCGTGTCCAAGCTGGCTCAAATTTTTGCTGTGAATTGGATTTTTGTTTTAATTAATTCTTGTTTTGGGTTGTGCAATTGTAAATTCGTGCATGTGAATTATTTAATGAGTGCCCGTAATATAAACCGCATATTGTTTGATATCTTGGTGTGTTTCATACATATGATATGTGTACCAAATATATGGAGTGCATGGAGAGCTTCATCAGTGCCAGTAAATTATAGTGTTTTGTATGTTGCAGCTTTTCTGCATTCATTTTTCAGAGTAATCGATCGATGGCTACCTCTAGCTGGAAATGTTCGAATATCGATCAAGTATGTACCTAATTCTTGGTTTTCTATCATATTTTGATGATCTCCACTCAAACCCGTAGGAAATGGAATAAATGAGTGGCTATAATTGGAGAAAAAAAGAAACTACCGACGCATGTAGTTGAACGCACAATTAACATGATACTTATTATGGGGACCAACGGATTAGATTTCAAACTTGAATCCATTAAGAGGGAAGGAAGGGAAGGGAATAAAAGAAAAGAAAGAAAAGGGAAGAAAATATGTTCTTTAAATTCTAAATTGATTCAAACTTGTTCAACACTTGTTCCTCGTCTATCGAGGACCCGCGTTGCGGTAGAGAGTAAGAGAGGTAGGCTTCCCACACAGAAAAAAATAAAAAAAAATGTTCCATGTATACACTTGTTATAAAATTTCTATTGGAAAACGTATATACTTTTTTTTACAAAAAAATATTTTTACGCTACTAAAAAATCATCCATTTCTCAGATTATCATTACAAAATAAAAAAATTAGTATATGCTATGAAATTTATAATTAGTTTATTTTTTATGTCATTACTTTTATTTAAATTGAATTAACAATTAAATAAATAAATCTTCAAAATATCCTTGGCAGTTTTTTATTTTTCTTATGCGTAGATCGATATATCAGATTCGAACTCGATCGAAACCAAACTGAGGGTTGAGTCTCGACTCGACTCGCAAACATATTGCAGAAAAAAGAGAGAGGCGAAGAACTCTAGCCACATGCTTTGCCTCCGCCTCCGTCTCCGCCTCTTTACTTCTAACAGCTCTGTCAGGCTGTCACTCTAGTAGCTTTTTTTTTTATTCGTTATCCGTAAGCTTACAACACACACTCACAAATAAATTAGAAAACAAACTTGAAAATCCCTTCTAAAATTGCTTCTATCAAGATTTGAACCTCAGACCTCCCTCATAAAGATCTTGTGTCTTACCACTACACTAGATAGAACTTAACATCCCAGTAGCTTTGCTCGACCAACTAGTGTTTTCACTTGCTCTGCCCGGCCACCTACACTTTTTTTTCCGGAAAAAACAATGCGCTGGCGAGTTAGTTCCGTATGCATTTTGACTTGATGCTGGCGCATAAAAAATATATTAAAGTGTTTCCGGACAACTGAGTGTGTTGGGAAGTTTGATTTCATATGCATTTTGGCTTATATATGCCAGCTCATCAAAGTAACATTTTTAAAATTTATACTTCACATATAAACAATTACTAGATTGTTAATTAACTACATAATTCATTAAATAATTCTTTAATACATAAATTAATTATTAGTTATTTTTTATATCAAGTCATCATGATGCAAATATTCAAGATTATAACTAGTGTTTTTATACTGTTGCAAGTAATCATGGTGTAAATATTCGAGTCTATTTTTACAGTGTCAAGGTTGTTTTGCGGTCGAAAAAACGAGTCCCAAATTTGGCTATTTCATAAACTTATGCCTTAATTGGTTATTTATATCAATTTCGACCGCGCTCGTCGGGACTATAATTAGTATTTTTCTATCGCCGCAAGTCATCATGCTATAGATATTCGAGTCTATTTTCATCGTGTCAAGTTTGTTTCGCGGTCAGAGAAATGAGCGTCTCAAATTTGAATACTTCGTAAACTTAGGTCTTAATTAGTTATTTTTATATCAAGTTCTACCGCACTTGTCGGAACTATAACTAGTGTTTTCCTAACGTCGCAAGTCATCATGTTGTAGATATTTGAGTATATTTTCATCATGTCAAGTTTTTTCGCAGTCCTAGAAACGAGCGTCTCAAATTTGGATACTTCATAAACTTAGTTCTTAATTAGTTATTTTTATATCAAGTTCGGTCGCGTTCGTCGGGAATATAATTAGTATTTTTCTATAGTCGCAAGTCATCAGTACACATCTGAGTATATTTCACCGTTTCAAGTTTGTCCTGCGGTCAGAGAACGAACGTCTCATATTTTTCCTATAGTCCCGACAAGTGTTGTTGAAATTGATATAAAAACTTGACAAAGTGAAAACAAACTTAACACGGGTAAACTAGATTCGAATATCTACGATTTTATGACTTGCGACGATAGAAAAGTACTAATTATGGTCCCGACAAACGCAATCGAACTTAATATAAAAAATATCAAATGATTATCCTTTTCATTTTTTAAACATTAAAATATTGAATAAAATAATGAAACAAATTTTCATATATACAAACAAATTAACTATTTTATGTATTAATGAATAGTTTAATTAATTATTTAGTTAATTAACAATCTAATAATTGTTTATAGGTAAAGTCTTAAGTTAAAAAAATTATACACATTGATGACCTGGCACTATCAAATTACTAGTTTAACTGTAATTATCTGCAAGTAAAATCTCTTTAATTGTTTGCATCAGTGGCCAGATGACACTGAAGTAGTTTTTTTTTTTCTTTTATTTTTAGTTGGCCTTTTCAAACAGTGGCCAGAATGTAATGGTAAGGACTAAATTATTTGTCAGTCAAGTAGTTGTATGGCCTTTCCAAAATCCAAACCTGATTGATTTTCACTTTATCAATATGACACATATATAGAAGCTTAAAAATTAAATACATCATATTTGTAAAGTATAAGGATCAACTAAGTTTTTCTTTTTAAAATAAAATACTGATTTGGTGCAGATAGAAGTTATGTGACCAACTTGATTTTTATAGAAAGTTTTAAGAACTAATTTGGTTTGGAAAGTTCAAGAATCACATTTAATTTTTATGAAAAAGTTCGAGAATTGAAAGATAAATTCTTAAATCAAAATAAGTCTTTTTGTGTGTTTTAGTTGTATATACTACAACTTGAAGGAAAGAAGTTACGTCATTAGCTATAGATCAGACATGTAAACAAAAGAATATTGAAAAGTTGTATTCATGAAATTGTTTTTTAAGGCTATATATCTATTTGATTATATGCTCTATGTTAATTGTAGTTAAAATGCATGGTCAAGGAACAATTCGATAAATCTGATTGTACAGAGTACAAACGCGATGCTTTGATCCAATGTGACAAAAAAGAAAAATAGAGCAACAAAAAAAAAAATAAATAAATAAATAAAAGAGAGCATATCATGAGCTCCATGTGATCATCAATGTTATAGATTAGCAGGCAAACGTAAAATACAAACAACTTACTTACACGTCACTGTCACAAAAAGAAGATTTAACAACTTTATAAAACAAAAATTATTGAAAAAAATATTAAACATTGTTGAAAAAAATAAAATAACAATTATTTTAAATATCTGTTGGCATATGTTGAGCTACGCCAACGGTTATAACAACTGTGCCTTATTTTTTCATATTTTTTTTAATCTAAGGCAACATATTTTAAAATAATCGTTGGCGTAGCTCTACATACGCTAATGATTATTTAAAATAAACGTTATTTTATTTCCAATTCTAACTTTTAAATTGAGCGCTTCACATCTCTTCCTTATATCTCTTCCTATATGGTCGCCTCCACAACTCTAACAGATCTGATCTGCTAGAGGTGTGGAGGTGATCATCTGACCGATCGATCTCTACAACACGCAAACTCAGATCTTCTCGTACTTTTCCTCCTCTTGCCGATGCCTTCAACGGGGCATGAAAATGATCGACTCCACCAGATCATTCATGTCCTCCACCAATTTCGTATTTTTCTCTCCTCGTCAATGACCCTTGTCGTGTTTTTCTTCTCTCACCACGCCTTCTCCTCTAGCAGCCTTATGGTAACTTGTTGGTAGCGCATTGCAAGAGTTGTTGGATGATAAATCTTTGTATAATTCCCTATAGAAGTGTCAATTTTGAAGGAAATGAAGGACCTTTAAGGAACAAAAGCATCAACCTATGAAGTAGATATGCTATCTTTTAGTCTGTTTCTAGTTAGGTATTTTATTTTTATTTTTTTTATTGTGACCATAGATTATAATGAGACAATTTTTTTTAATGAAAATATATGTTTAATAAAAAAATTTGGTGATCGCATAATCAGTTTAATGGCATATATTGACTAACAAAATAGGAACTATGCATCATATATAAAAGTTTAAAAAAATTAAAGATTTAAGACAACAATTATTTTTTTTAATAACTATTGTCTTTAGGGTCTCTATGGCAACAACCATTTAGTAATAAACGTCGCCTTAAAAACTCTAAGGCAACGGTTATTTTGTAATAACCGTTGTCTTATTTCGAATATTAAATTTTATTTTATCTTCGGCAACACTCATTTGTCAACGGTTCTTCATTAATTTCTTAGACACCAACGGTGGCATAACCGTTAGACAAGATGATTTTTAATCGTTAGTAGATCTATTTTTTGTTATAGTGTCTAGACATAACTTATGTTGTTATCGTTCCATTTTTTCTCCATTTTTTTATTGATTAGTTTCTCGTGATATTTCAATCATACAACAATTTAAATAAACATTACATGCTAGATAAGAAATAAATCTGCTTTCATTTTCATTAATTACCAGACGATAGAGATAACTACTGAAAAGTGTCGTGCTTTCATTTTCGTTACAGCTCAATGTATAACATGGGTCACATTTTTGTTTCGTTTTGGGATATATATATATATATATTTGGTAAGGATGTGGAAGAGATGAATAGAACAAGTGAATTTCTAAAGCTAGTAGTTACATGTTGTAATTGCTCGTTACGTGTTGCTAAAAATTTGGAGAGGTGAGAGGTCCCATGCACCAAACTGGGAACAAGATCTTCTATCGCGCAGAATCGTCACTGTGCTGCTGCGCAGCAAATTTCAATCTTTAATTTGCATCAAGATTCGTGCAAGCTAAACTTTATAATATCATACCTCCTTTGAATCAAATCTGGACCGTCCGTAGCTAACAACATAGTAAATCTGAATCGTCTGTCGGTGCTGCATGGTAGAAGAATCGGGTCCACCAAACTGTACCTTATATTTCTAACTAACGGTGGTGGTTAATTTGTATCACTCGAACCTATATATATATACCTAACTAAAAGTAGGTGGACATGCAATTTATATATAATAGGACCCTTTGAGGTCAATTGTTGATTCTCATTGTACCAAGTCAAATCGGCCTTTGGGTGGGTGAGTCGGTGAGAATAAAAACAGACACATCACACCTTTTTAATTGTACTTATTTTACACCTGTTATTGCTTGGTTATTAAAGATTGAAAACATCCGTTTTTAAACCTCAGATTTTAATAGCGAAACTAAATAAAAGATCGCTATTAAAAATTCTTTTAATATCAAACATTAGTACGAATCTGCTATTAAATATCTCTTTTAATACCGAATTTTAGTAAAAAGTTGGTATTAAAAGTTTTAAAAACATAAAAAACTAATCTATAGCAACATGGGTGACAGCCACGATTCGACAAATTGACATATATTTTTTGCAGACATGTCCTTTAATAAAATATAATTAGAAAAAATACTTATTATTTGCAAATATGTCATTTTATTGCTGTGATATTTTTTCAAACGCGTTGTAAGACTTACCTATCTTTTGCAATTAAACCAGTTGAATAAATATTTCTACCATGTTATATGTCTAAATTATATCTAAAAAGAAAAAAGGCAAAGAAATTATGAAAATAATTTTGAAACCAAAGAATGCATACTAATTCTATTTCTCTTCCAGTTTGCTTCTCATTTTTTCTCCAAATTCAGATAGAGAGATATAATTAAAAAGCTTGATATTTCTTCCAAATTCAAATATTTTTTTATTTGTTGAGAGATATTGAAAAATGAGAAATAAAAATTAAAGATATCAGATGAGAGAGAGAGAGAAAGATAGAGATGAATTATATAAAGAGAGAAATGAGAGACAGGACATGAGACAACAAACTTCATCTAATAAAGATTTTATTGAATCATAGAAAATTTAAAAATTTATTCGAATTTTTTTTCTTCACTACTTTCTCCTTTATCTTCTTGTTTTTCAAATATTTGTGGGTTTCAAAGAGTTGGAATTGTGAGATTTACTTCATCCTTGTAATCAAGTATTGCGATCATGAATATGTGATATATTTGTTGAGAGAAGTGTTGAATGTCTTTCATAATAATTGACAAGGAGTTTGGATTAGATTTCAGGTTTGTCCTCTAAGTTGAGAAGCATGTTCACATCTTGAGTTGAAATCATTTTCATATTTCTCTACTTTTGTTAGTTATAACATTGCTTTATTAACTTTGATCTCTTCTTTGTTACCGGTTTTGAAGTTTTTGATGAATTTGGTGGAACCATTCATCTAAACTTTAATACCAAATTTGCATGTGCCAATTATAAATATATACCATAATCAAATGTGCGCCATATACCATAATCAAGTATGTGAGGCCGGTTAACAAAGCCGGTTAGTGGACAAATGTATAAAGCTGGTTTTCACATTACATGTGCAAGATTCTCATGCACGGCCAATTTCCTTAAAATTCACATGATATGTAAACCCAAAGAAGAAAAAAAAAATGTTTGGCGCACATATTATAAGGCCGGTTAGTGCACAAGGCTAGTTAGTATTTGCAATTCTCAAAATTAATCAAAAAATATATTTTTTCTTCCATACAGAAAGATTTTGGTACGGAAATTAATTTTTTTTCAGAAATTAACAATTTCAAGAATTAATCAAAAAATTCTAGATCTTGACACGGAGGTGACTCTAATACCACTTGTTGGTGTAATTTTAAATTAGTTAAGAGCCAAACCGAAATTCTAATCTGTAACTAATAATTGCAATTCAAACATTAAAAAAAAAATCCGCAAAAGAAATAAGATTAAAATATAACGGAAGCGAAAAAAAACTTACTTTCTACCCCTATGGTCTTCCTTGAATTTATCTTGGGTCGTTGGAGATGATTGGGTAGAATCTCGAAACAATGCGCTAGCGAGCCCTTCCAAGCAAGTTCCGGCGTCTTTCTTTTCTTCAAGGATACGAACATTCCAAGAAGTATTTTTTTAATGGAGCAAAAAATAGTAGACTATACACATCACATGTGCCCTATTACATAACATAACGGTAATGCTTGGAGATCTAGCGCCTTTTATACTAGTGAAAACGTATCTTGGAAAGACACCGTAATTAATAACAAATATTCTTTAGAATATTTGATAATATATTCTCTTCAATTATTTTTCAAATTATCATATTTACTGCAGTAAAAACGTGCTCAAAATTTGATATTATTTGCACAACAAGTTAGAAAATAATCTTTCAACATAATTAGTAAATATATTAAAAAAAATTGGGCGACTGTACAAAATTCCGCAAGAAATTTTGTATAAAATGAATTATATAAAAATGGTCAAAAATACATATCAATTTCGGCCAATCTTTTTTATATCTTTTTATATAAATCAATTTGAAAAAATGACCAAATGATTTATATATATACTAAATTCTGTTGAGCCCGTTTTGTTTGATATCTTGACCCAAACCAATTGATTAAGCCCAAATAATAATCCTGATATGTTAACACTAGTATTAGTTGCATTAATCACAATCGGTCCATCAACAATTATAATTAATTCACATTTAATTCTATATGTATTTGTGCCTAGTATCTTAGCGAAATATCTATTATGTCTTGTATAAATTAATTACATTTTACGGCATAGCTAATGTTACTCCTAGTAAAATAGGCGACATTATGAAATATATTAATCATATAACACATAATCCAAATTTTATATATTAGAATGAACGTCTCAATTTCTACAATACATTTATGTAGAATATGCAAAGTTAAAAAAAGTACTTAAAATTTATACAGTAATATTTTTTGGACATATAGGGATAATCGAAGCTCCCGATATCTATTATATGAAATATCTCTTAACGCAAAAAATCTTTGTACTCGCGAATGCTTGAACTCAATATTTTTTCAGAAATCATGTCAAATAACTAACCACTAGACTACTAGATGGTTAGCTACTTAGCTTACACAGTAATAAATAAAAGGAATAAAGGATTAAGGTCTAAAGGTTTGGAAAGGTTGAAAGGCAGGATCCAAGTTGGGGCCGGTCTGAACTCTATTAAAAATATAGGCGTGATATTTTAATTTATTTATAAAGAGTCCCTCCAACATAATTGAAAAAACTTGACAAAGCAATAATAAAAAGCATCTCCTAATCATGCATGTTCAATGTGCTAACCCCCCCTCCTTTTTGTGTTTTTATTAACCTACAAGTCTATAACACCACAGTACCACACCACCACATATCACAGGGAATTGGAGCCCATATGTATGTACACCGCACTTGGAGTGCATGAGAATCGGATATTTCTTTTTTCTCGATTGCATAATTTGCATTATGGTTTATGCATATGCACTCATTGATTTATTTTTATTTTATTTGAGCAGTTTAATAAAATAAGTCGTGTAGGTATTCACGACAGTCGCAGCTCATCAGCAGCCAATCTGACCTTCCACCTACCTCTCTCTCGCTCTGTCTCTCTCATGCCTCACTGTTCTTTCCTCTCTTGCTTATGTATCTTTACTTTAGATCTTCTCTGTCACATCCTGTAAAATCCTTTCTGTAAAAGTACTGTAAATCAACTTTCCCATTAATGATCTACCATCATTTTGTTCAATCTGTTGCGCAGTTCAGCTTTAATAAATTGTAAACTAACATGCATAGCAACACACTTATCCACAGGAACCAAGACACAACTTATCAGATATCTCCTCTTCAGGTCTTCAGTTATACACGCTGGACCGCAAATCCCAATCCTCTGTATTACATAAAAGCCAACATTTGATGCGGGGACCATGAAATGTAAGAAGAGACATGCATCAAAAACCCGTTACATAAATTCCTGCATGGTAACGGGTACGGAGATATAAAGAACGTAGCCACTCAGGTTTCTTTTGCAATATTTATACATTTCTTTTCGGAAATCCGCCATTTCACCTACCAGTGGGACACAGGGGCTCGAGTCGACTGTGCGGACTTGCTTCGCTTGCTACTCTTTGCTGTTTCGTCCCTGTTACTTTCCTCAATTACACCTTTCCCTTTGGAACTTCGTCCGTTTCTGTCGGTGGAGGCTCTGTATTTTTCTCTCTTCGATGTGGATGTGTTAACAAGAAACGAATAATAATAGGAGGCCACCTCACTAACAAGGACAGAGAACTAGAGAAGAGAGGTGGGAAGGAGAGAGAGAGAGTGTGTGAGAGTGTGCAATCTGCTTATTTCCACTTCAGATGTGGGAATTGCAGGTCTGACTCTTATCTTCTCACTTGGATTCAGTGCTTCACTGGAGAGCTCCGGTGCTAGATCTGGTTGAATTTGGGAGCATTGTTGGAATTGAAGAGGAGAGGGGGAGAGAGAGAGGTGAGAGGTCGAAATGGAGGCCAGTGCGGGTTTAGTCGCCGGCTCACATAACAGAAATGAGCTCGTTGTTATCCGCCGGGAAGGCGAATCTGGTGTATGTGTTTTTTCTTGCTTTTATTTCTATTTTATCTCTTAATTTGTTTTATTTGATTTGAGCTTTGGTTGGATCTGAGGAGGAATGTAGTAGGAGATTCTAGTGTGTTGGTAGGTTCCAAGCACTAGTTTTCACTTTGATAAGTTCTAGTCTCATAGACATAGGGAAATTTTAAGATTTTGATTATGATAATTATGTCCATCAATTTCTGATTGATTTTGTGAATTAAATAGGCTTGTATTTGGTTATAAAGTACCAGTTAGAGTTCCTTTCTGCTTAATTGTTTGATTCGTAATAGCGACAGGCCAGTCCAGTGATTTTATCGCTGGGTATTTTGTTTGCATGCTTTAATTTGAGTATTTGAGGTAATATACAGCACAATTCTGTTCAGAAAATACAAGCTCTCCTGCTGATGCCATCAGTTCCATTTCTATTATTTTTCCGTAAATCCTTAACTGTTTTGTGACAATCTGTTTTTGTTTAGATTAGATTGAGCCCAGGTAGTAGATTTCTTTGGGTTAACTGGCACAAAGATTCTTGTGGCAGCTTATCATTGATAGGATTGAGTTTGTCACGTATTAGGGAGGCACTGAAATGTTAAATTTCTTTCCTTTTGACCATAAAACAGAGACCATTGCGACAGATGAACAGCCAGATCTGCCAGATATGTGGGGATAATGTGGGCCTCAATGACAATAAGGAGCCTTTTGTGGCATGTAACGAGTGTGCGTTCCCCATGTGTAGAACTTGCTATGAGTACGAGCGCCGGGAAGGCAACCAGGTCTGCCCCCAGTGCAAAACCCGTCTTAAACGCCACAAAGGTAACTCACTTACTTTGTACTATAACTCAAATTGAAACTTACCTTTTAACAATTAGTTCCTGTTCACACAGTGCTGCTGTGCTTCCATAGCATGTCAATGGAAGTTTAAGGAATGTACAATAATAACAACTGTTATTTATAAGCTTAATATATATTCTCTTGAGCCCTGCAAATTATTTTATTTTGAAGGATAATTATTTAATGGATTTCATGGATAAATGTACTTCTAAATAGTTGGTAGAAATCTGGATGTAGAAGCTGATACTTAGTCAGCATGAAGCACCTCTTTCTGACATATTATTAATACAAAATAGTCGGAAACTACCTCTGGAAGCTAAATTTATAAGCTTCATTTTGGGAATTAGACCTCTACTTGTGTTATATATGAATGAATTATGTATAGCTTTTATGAACTTGTAGAAACTCTTATAAATGAATAGTTGCTGCTTTTATAATCTTCCATAAAGGTGTTTCAAAGTTCATATTTTTTAATACATGCTTAGCTTATGCATCACCCAGCAGTTACTATTCTGGGCATAACTTCAACTGTTTCTTACCTTAATACTTGGTTCTAATTGGGAAGTCCAACACACTTCTTCAGTCAATGCACTCTCTGCACATTTGGTTTCTGTTTTTAATATCATTAGCATGGTTGCAAAAGCTTTTTTTATGTATCATCAGCATGGTTGTCAATGCCTCATTATTCAATACACTCTCTGTACATGTGTTTTCTATTTTAGTATTATCAGCATGGTTGCAAAAGCTTTTGTTGTATATTTAGAAGTGCATTACCATCATAAGTTTTTCTGTAAGGTTGCTATGCCTGAGTAAACTACAATTGGCCTCAACTATGAACCTTTATAGGATGCGCTCGAGTAAATGGAGATGAGGATGAGGATGGTGTTGATGATCTCGAGAATGAATTCAAAGACATGGGCGGTGAAGATGATGTCGAGTCTGTGCTACACAGTCACCTGAGCTATGGCCGTGGTCGAGACTATGACTTGCCCAATTCTTTCCATGCAGTTCCAAATGTCCCTCTTCTTACCAATGGCCAAATGGTACTCTCTCTCTCTCTCTCCCCCCCTTCCCCCCTAGGCCCCTACTACTATCATATCGGTAATGACTGGGAAAACTGAACTGGCCTATATCATTGATAGAGGATAAATCAAACTGCTTGCACCTGGGCCAATATGTTCTGCTGGCATATGGTACTGGTTGTGGTGATCCTTTATATATACAATGTAACAAGATCCTTTAATGTTTCGGTTGGCTTGTGCTGACGGAATTCTCACTCTTCTCTACAATTGTAGGTTGATGACATCCCCCCAGAGCAGCATGCTTTAGTACCTTCTTTCATGGGTGGTGGTGGAAAGAGAATTCACCCACTTCCATTTACAGATCCTAATATGCCAGGTGCTTCAGTTTTTCTTTCCCATGATTAAAATTTTTCAACTTTTCCTTACTGAATGTTGCTATCAAGTCTCAACGAATACTTCAAATTGTTTATTCACATGATATGCAATTAGTAATTCCATATATTTATTGCTTTCAATAATTATATTTAACGTCTTGTAACATGTTTTTTTTTCTGAGTTCCCTTCTATGCCTGTGGCCATGAAGCGTCTAACATATTAGAAAAGAATCTATTTTTCACGAATTCTCATAGCAATGTATTTATGTTACTATAGTGCAACCTAGATCTATGGATCCTTCCAAGGACCTGGGAGCATATGGTTATGGAAGTGTTGCATGGAAAGAGAGGATGGAACTATGGAAGCAGAAGCAGGACAAGATGCACCAAATGAGAAATGATGGTGGGGATGGTGATGATGATGGGCTTGATCTCCCATTGTAAGACTAAAAAATTGTTTTACTTATTCCTCTTTTCTTATTGTGACTACTCAACTAACCATTACTATCTGAGTTCTGGGTGTCATGAATCATATGTACCCTATACTCATGTTGCAATCATTTGTAATTTTCATGTTTTCTTTATTAGAATAGCATCATCATAAATCGTACCATTTTGTTCTTTTTTCTTGAAAGGGAAGATTATATCATAGTTAAAAGGCAATAAGTTAACTTAATCAATAAAATAATGATTATAGTAATAATAAAACTACATGATAAATACAATACTATATGTTATGACCTTGTTTTTAAATCTGTCATGCAGAATGGATGAAGCTAGACAGCCATTGTCAAGGAAGCTGCCTTTCCCATCTAGCAAAATCAACCCATACAGGATTATTATTATAATACGTCTGGTTGTTCTTGGATTCTTCTTTCACTACCGAGTAACTCACCCGGTCCATGATGCTTTTGCACTCTGGCTCATATCAGTTATTTGCGAGATCTGGTTTGCATGTTCTTGGGTCCTTGATCAATTTCCAAAGTGGCTCCCCATCGAGAGGGAAACCTATTTGGACCGTCTAACACTGAGGTTGGTTGCTTTCTGTACAATGCTAAGGAATACAGTATGTAGTTGACCTTTCCAATATAAATAAACACATTGAATGTCTAATTTACTTTTTGGTTGATATTGAGTTTTCAAGGCTAATGTTTGTGCAAACAAACCAAGCAAAATACAAAAAAGTTTAAAAGGCGCTGTGCTGTACAGACTGTTACAAGTTGTGATGATATTGTACTCGATTGCTCCTTGATTATCTTTTTCTCTCTTTTGTTTTCCCTTAGAGTATTTATTGTGAGGTTCTGTATCTGGTCAGGTTTGACAAGGAAGGTCAGCCATCAAAGCTATCGGCAGTTGATATCTTTGTGAGTACAGTTGATCCCTTGAAGGAACCACCTATTGTCACCGCAAACACTGTTCTGTCCATCTTGGCAGTAGACTATCCTGTTGACAAGATCTCTTGCTATGTCTCTGATGATGGTGCTGCTATGCTCACCTTCGAGGCCCTGTCTGAAACCTCTGAGTTTGCAAAGAAATGGGTCCCATTTTGCAAGAAGTTTAATATCGAGCCACGTGCACCGGAATTTTACTTCCAGCAAAAAATGGATTACTTGAAGGACAAGGTGATGCCATCCTTTATTAGGGAACGAAGAGCAATAAAGGTACATTAGCTTGCCATGTTCTTCTCGATTTGTAAAGCTTATTCCTTTTCAGTTGGTACTTATCTAATTTGTTCTTCTGGATCTCAGAGAGAGTATGAGGAGTTCAAAGTGAGAATAAATGCATTGGTTGCAAAGGCACAAAAAGTTCCAGAAGAAGGTTGGACGATGCAGGATGGAACTCCCTGGCCTGGAAACAATGTCCGTGATCACCCTGGCATGATTCAGGTATATATTTTGAAGAATTTGGCATCACATGCAAATTTGTGACAAACAATTTTTCTGTGTTCTGTAATTTGTAAACTAATTGTGTTTACTTTTGGTCGTAAAACTAGGTGTTTTTGGGTCAAAGTGGTGGGCATGATGAGGATGGTAACGAGTTGCCACGCTTGGTTTATGTCTCAAGAGAAAAAAGGCCAGGTTACAATCATCACAAGAAGGCCGGTGCAATGAATGCGCTGGTAAAATCCTATTTCCTTTACATTTTTCCCTCTCTTTAGTGTGAAGAAAGATTGGTTGTCTCCCACATCGAGTGATGATCAGCACATGTAATGCCACGTTGGTCAAAGTATCATGCTGAGCATTTCAGAAATTTTATGCAGTAAAATAGAAGATCAGCCTGAAAACTTTAGAAGAACATTGGCTTGTGAATTTGTGTTTCTGAAATGATTGCAAATCAAACATGACAAGGAGAAAGCCAAATGAAAGTTCAATCACATAGGGGTTATGTGGTATATTTCGGTACTGACCATGGGCTGAATGTATTATCAACAGACCAAAACAGTAGGACCAATTGACCAGCAAATCTACTCTTGAATTTGTTTTCCAGGTGTCAGTATTGTTACTGACTATTTTCTTTTGGGCAGGTTCGAGTGTCTGCTGTGCTAACAAATGCTCCTTATCTTTTGAACTTGGATTGTGATCACTACTTCAACAACAGCAGAGCTATAAGAGAAGCAATGTGTTTCATGATGGATCCTTTGGTTGGAAAGAGAGTATGTTATGTGCAATTCCCACAAAGATTTGATGGCATTGATCGACACGATCGATATGCTAATCGCAACGTAGTCTTCTTCGATGTAAGCATTCTTGCTTTTTAAAGTTTTGACAGTCGTATGCAAGAACTACCAAGCTCTCTAGAGTTATGTACCTTTCAGGTTAAGTAGGCTTAATCAAGTGCTGATTTGCCCAAGTAAATCCAAACAAACACATTCTAACCAAACAGACACATTCTAACCCAATAGAATAAATCAAACAAAAAGCTTGTTGTAAATGAAGTCTGATATAAGTATATTGAACAAACACATTCTAACAAAACAGACATTATAATCCAATAGAATAGATCAAACAAAAAACTGGTTGTCGATGTAGTCTGATATTGGGTTCACTGCTTGATTGTTATCACTTCTCATAAAATATTGATGAACTCTTTCTTCCCGTCGTTGCCTATGTATAGATCAACATGAAAGGTTTGGATGGGATTCAAGGGCCAATTTATGTGGGAACTGGTTGTGTGTTCAGAAGACAGGCTCTGTATGGTTTTGATGCTCCCAAGAAGAAGAAGCCTCCTTCCAGGACATGCAACTGCTGGCCCACATGGTGCTGCTGCTGTTTCTGTAGCTCTAAGAAGAAGAAGAAGGGCGACAAATCCAAGAAGGAAAAGAAATCCAAGTTCTTCAGGCGGACAGATAATGGAGCTCCTGTGTTTGCTCTTGATGGAATCGAAGAGGGTGCAGAAGGTATGTGTTGTGTATAATTTATCATAAAATCCAAATAGGTACTGTTACATCATATGCAAAAAAGTAATAGAACTGCGACTTTCTACAAAGGAGCCGATACAATAGTAATGTCAGTTTGACGATACTGCACCTAACTAAGTGCAATTAGATTATGTTCCATAATGTCACCTTAGGAAAAAGAAAACTTTGATGGACCTCTTATGAGCATGTGAATTGTCGTGAACTTTAGTAGCAAATAGTGTTCTGCATGCAAGTTGAAGTCCTATTTATTTAGCTTTTCTACCAAAATTAACACTGGACTGTGTTTAACAGCAAAAGATGGTGATAAATCAGCTATCACATCGGAGCAAAAGCTGGAGAAGAAGTTTGGACAGTCCCCTGTGTTTGTCACATCAACATTACTTGAGAACGGCGGTACGCTCAAGAGTGCTAATCCAGCATCTCTTTTGAAGGAAGCTATTCATGTCATTAGTTGTGGCTATGAGGACAAGACTGACTGGGGAAAAGAGGTTTGCATGATATTGGTTTCTATACATATACATAAACTAATCTTTGAAATTAATAAATGTACAAATGGGCTAACTAGGATGACTTTAATGAGGTTGTGGGTTCAAGCCTACATGAGCACAAAAGGTGGGAATCCCGTTACGAGGCATTTAGTAATAGATGTTGGGGGCTTTGGGAATCCCTTATATAAAAAAAAAATGTACAAATGGAGGTCAATCTTATTTATATTCCATATTGCTTTACAATAGTTAAAGAGGTTTTAAATGGATAGTTGTAGTAATAAACTGAGGCCTCGTTAACCATAGTCTTTGCCAAAACTGAGATATCTTGGCCACTCTAGTCCTGGGCTAACAGAAAAGGGAGGTAAATTTGGCGCTGTTAAATCTAATTATGTGTTTGAAATTGCATTTTATACATGGAATTATGGATTATGTGCAATGAATTATTGGAACCCCTTACATGGACTACAGTATATTATTGAACTTAGAAAAGAATTTTGAGTAAACTTATAATTAAGAGTACACTAATCTTTTGCATTTTGCATTATATCTCAGTGAGCATCTATTAAGTATTAACCATTATTGATTGATGTTCATGTTCTATTTCTGTCAGATTGGGTGGATCTATGGTTCAGTCACAGAGGATATTCTGACAGGATTTAAGATGCACTGTCATGGGTGGAGGTCGATTTACTGTGTGCCTAAGAGACCGGCATTCAAAGGATCTGCACCTCTCAACCTTTCTGATCGTCTCCACCAGGTGCTTCGGTGGGCTCTTGGGTCTGTTGAGATTTTCTTCAGTAGACACTGCCCTATCTGGTATGGTTATGGTGGTGGTTTGAAGTGGCTAGAGAGGTTTTCCTACATCAATTCAGTTGTCTATCCATGGACTTCTATTCCCCTTCTTGCATACTGTACTTTGCCTGCTGTTTGTCTGCTGACAGGAAAGTTCATCACCCCTGAGGTAGATTACAAAATTTTAGATCAAATGGTACTATTGAATTATTTATGAAATTATTTGTTCACTATCCAAAGAGCAACATCCTGCTAGTAAAGCGATGGGACATGGAAATCAAAAGGTACAGATGAAAAGAAATTGAGTTGGGTGTTACTGAAACCTGACGTGACCTGTACATGTATTTCCTAAGTTTATTCTCAAGCTTTGCATGCACCTGATTTGACTTGTACAATGCATTTATATATGAAGGGTTGCTAATTTGTAGTTCTACTTGTGTAGCTGAACAATGTTGCCAGTCTTTGGTTCATGTCCCTTTTCATCTGCATTTTTGCGACTTCAATCCTGGAAATGAGATGGAGTGGCGTCAGGATAGATGACTGGTGGAGAAATGAGCAATTCTGGGTCATTGGAGGTGTTTCAGCTCACCTTTTTGCAGTGTTCCAGGGCCTGTTAAAGGTTCTGGCTGGTGTTGACACAAATTTCACTGTCACGTCCAAGGCTGGTGACGATGAGGAATTCTCTGAGCTATACACCTTCAAATGGACCACACTGCTCATCCCACCCACAACCCTTCTGATTTTCAATTTTATTGGTGTGGTGGCTGGTGTGTCAAATGCCATTAACAATGGTTATGAGTCGTGGGGACCACTTTTTGGCAAACTTTTCTTTGCTTTCTGGGTGATTGTCCATCTCTATCCCTTCTTGA
>CAXKVX010000246.1:0-103959 GCA_964058865.1 Eleocharis quinqueflora | reverse complement strand
AGATGGGGATGATTGATTGGGGGATCATGGTCCCATAATAAGAAAGCTGAAATATCAATTTCGTTTCAATCCGTTATTGATGCCCGTATCGTTTTATATGTTAAAAAAGTTATTATACATGTTATTTTTTACTAAAAAATAATTATAGATGTTATTTTTTAAAATGCATAATAATTTTCAGTACAAAATAGCATGCATAATAACTCAAATAATATGCATAACTTTTTTAACATGCAGAACGATATGTATATCGATGACGATCTCAAAATCGATGAAACATTTTCCATCATAAAAAATGAGCATCGCCTAGTGCTAAATTGTGATTGGTGTTCTCAATACACAAGCAAAATCCGTCCACAATTTAATTCAATAGAACTGAAATTATAAAGATCATTAGCTTTTGTATAATTTAATATTTAGTACAGATGCATTTTCTTACACCCTCTCAATTACTTTTTTATTAATGAATATTTTCATTTAGACAAATAAATTACGAGGTGCATCATTCTGGTGTATGTATTTGATTCCAAGAATTGCATTAGAATATATTATACTCATTCTCTCTGCGGTTAAATTTTTTATGTTTATATCTTATTTTTCTATCACTAAAAAACTATTTTAAAGAGAGAATATAGTAGAAGAAATTTAAAAACTATTTTAAAGAGAGAATATAGTAGAAGAAATTTAAAAACTATTTTAAAGAGAGAATATAGTAGAAGAAAATGCATAAAGTGCCATCGTAATATAAGAAAAATCACTAGTGATTGATACTAATGCGACGATGTTGTTTATATTATGTTTTTGAAGGACAAACTAACGTTTTCGCTTAATGATTTTTGTTTTTCCAAATTATTAATTCATTTCTCTTATGATTTGTTATCTTATATGAATTACGCATTCTTGAGCTATAATTTAATAGTAAATAAATAATGATTGAACGCATTTTTATATCATTTTATTCATGTATTGTTGCTGAAATTTGATGTCTTATTATGTATGCTAATATTACATATTCATTTTGTTTCAAAATAGGTTAAAGGGAACTCTACATCGTGCACACATTAATTTATGAAATTTATATTGATTAAGGTTTGTAGGTGTTTTTTACCAGCTTTTTAATTTCTTACTGCATATTTGAGCAATGGGTATAATATAATAATTTTATTGGGTGGTTCAACATTATTAAATTAATGAATTTTTCATCTCTTTAAAAAAAATTCATAAAAAAAAAATAAAAAGTTTCAAATCCCTAGTGAGATCATATCAATATGGAGATCACGTTGGATAGTTCGGATCAACCGTTTGAACTTTAAAATTTAAAATTTGAATGTGAATTAGAAAATGATTTGGTTTCATCAAACATAATAAAATATCTCGCAAATAGTTGGTATGTGAATAATTTACGAAAAGAAAAATATTCTGGCGATATGCTTTATAGATACGCAATCGATACGTGCAACAAAGCGCTTAACATGCATAATTATTTTTTCAGTATAAAATAGCATGCAACCGAACTCAAATAACATGCATAACAACGTTTAACATGCATAACGACACACGTTAACGCACATATCGATTGTGTACAGTGAAACGTATCTGTCTATCAGCTCCAAAAAAATCAACAATTAATTTGTTGTCCTTCATGTGGGAAATAATCAAATTTAATACGCTTGAAATTCAATGCTTGCATTGAGCGATATTATTTTTATTAATTGATTAGTTCAATACAAGACTTATTTGTTTGAAATTTTACTAACTTAATTCACATTTTTATATGGTGACAGATATATTTTTTATTTCATATTTCTTTGAGAATTAAATTGAATTTTTATTATCTGAAAGGAGAGAGTCTCTTACCTAAAAGCCTGCAGTAACTTCTTTATTTCTCTTTTTATTGAGAAAAAAAATATTAGCAGATTAATGTTTGCTACCTGGTAATTTGTCAATAACCGTCGGTTTCTTGTTGTTACTTGTTAGTAACACAATATCTTATTAGACTAGAGTCTAGCTACACCTAGGGATATGTCATAAGCTCTCGACTCTCAGTCCGACTTCTGTAAAGTTCATGTCAGATTCTGTTCTGATTCAGTCCTTAGTAAGATTTTGAAAGGGCCGGATCTTACAAGGATCGGGCCTTAGAAGAGCCGGATTCGTTTCAAAAATACAGGCCCCTATTTACCCGGCCCTTTCAAGCCCCGACCCCGTCCGGCCCTGATCCGGCCCTCTGCAACTCTTATCCACGTCAGCCCCTCAGACCCTTATCAACCTTTTCACAATTAAAAAAAAATAAAAAAGAGACCAAAGCTCTTATTACCCGGCCCTGATCCGGCCTTCTGCAACCCCGAGGGCCTGATAAGAGTCGGGCCTTAGAGGGGCCGGAACCTATTTCCTTAGAACAAAATCCTTATTACCCGATCCCTATTAAGCCATCTTTATATTCGATCCTTATCCGACCCTTTCGTAAGCCCTCTAGATCCGATCCTTATAAAGTCCGGTCCGGTACTTTAGACTTTCATTAGATACACCTATGACGTGGCATTAATTAGCTGCCATAAAAATTCTATGACAGTCTGCAATAGAATCAGACGGCTCAATCTGATCTATACGGTTGAGACATTACTCTCGCGGAAGAATTTTATTTATTATTTTTTTTGGGTCCCACTTTCCATAGGGACAATGGCACATTTCTGCTATCGTCATCTACATCAGAGGATGTGAATTCCTTGTTACGTTCAATTTAAATATTGAACTTCAATAGCCTACTGGCCTTGTACCTGGGGCTATCGGAGTAATACCGTATTGTCGTTTTTCGTTCTGTTTTGTGGTGAACGAAACGAAATAAATTTTTTTTCTTTCGGCACGTGAAACAAAAACGAAACGATTAACGAAACAAAAAATTTCATTCATTTAAAAATTAGTACAAAATATTACGAAATTTGGTATTTCGTTTGTTTCGTGACAAACGAAACGATAAACGAAGCGATTTTTGTAAAACAAAACAATTAACGAAAGAAAATTGTGTTTCGTGAACGAAACGAAAACAAAACTGAACGATTTCATGGTCGTTCTCCACATTAGACACCCCTACTTGTACCTAGGACTGTCAACGGAACATTGTTTCACCGTTTTTCATTTCGTTACATGGTAAACAAGATGAAAACTAAATATTTTTCTCTTTCTTTACAAAGCGAAACGAAACAGTATGAACAAGAACAAAACGGTTAACGAAACAAAAAAATCATTTCGTTTAAAAATTATAGTGCAAAATATCACAAAATTTTGTATTTCGTTTGTTTCGTGACAAATGAAATGATAAATGATACGATTTCTGTAAAACGAAATTATAACGAAATGAAATTTTGTTTCATGAACTAAACGAGACGAAGCACGAAACAAAAAGTTTATACCTCAATATATACGTAGAGAGAGATAGACTATTTTACTTTGCAAATTACGATTGAAGCGGTATTTTGCGTTTATATTTCAAATTATAAAGTCGAAACTATCGATTTAAATCGTTGAACATGACGTAAATCCGAAATCTATTTGAAGACTCAATTTTTCATTTTTGTAGTGGTACATTTTTATGTGTTTACTTCTTTGTAGTTTTTATCTTTTAATGTATGATCATCGAGATTAAATATGAAAATGCATGATCTTGTAGTTATATTGTAAATTTGTAATATCAATATTCTTCATAGATAATGATTTACTTTCGTGAAATTAATAATGTATATTTTAGTACATCTCTATTTTACAACAACAAAAAACATAATTACAAAATTATTGTCTGTATGTTCCAATTATTACTTTAAACTCGCTACATTATTTCTACATTTCCAATTTATTTAGAAACCGAACTATGGTTGGAAATTCGATCGCCAAAATGAACTGTTACACAGTTGCTCATTTCGACCCAGCCACTGCAAATATATGGTATAATTTGGTCCAATTATTGAGCAGTAGATCGTAACTCGCCACGTCATCGATTTTTTTTTTTCTAAGTTCACCACAACCTCATTATCATATGCTTTCCCACACATTCAGATACATTGAACATAGACACTTTTTTTCGATGCCAAATTGCATCCTCTTTCCCCTTATAAGACTGGATCAAGCTTGCATATCCTACTACCCAAATTGAACTCAATCAAGCTTCTCTTAATATAAAAGAGATCTCATTCAAAATTTCTCATACAGTCTACAGTCATACTACCTTCTTTTCAAATCTTAATACAAAATCGCATTCTACAATGCCGATCGAAGCAGCTACAAATGTGACGGGAATAGAATCTGAATTAGAGTATCTGAGGAAGAGAAATGCCGAGCTAGAGAGGGAAGTGACGGAGAGGAGAGAGAGGGAAGGTGCTCTAACGGCGGATTTGGAGAGAACGATAGAGAGGCTAAGAGTAGCGGAGGAGGCGGAGGAGAGGCTGTGTATGCAACTAGGGGAACTTGAGGCAGAGGCAGTAGAACAGATACACATGTATCGACGCCACATAAAGGCGTTGTCGGGTCAGCTTGAGCTTGTGAAGAAGGTTCTCGGGCGGTCTGATTTGAGTTCCATTAATGGAGCTTCTCTGGTTTTGAGTGATTGATTTTACTGATAATAAGTTTTGTTTATCCAATGGAGGTGCACAGTATTGTTCGATTTTGGCTTTGTTGTAGTACTTATATAGTTAGATCTGCATAGTGTATGCAATCTGATCAAAAGAAATAATTGTTAAAAAATTCTGCTTAATTAGTACTTTGGCAAATGCTGTTTCTGACTACTTGTTCGTTACATGGTAGTGATTAGTGAATATTTCCTGAAGTACTTCTAATGGTGAAGTAATAATCAAATGGTTCACACAACCAATCACGAATCTCAAAGTTATGTGAACCATTCAATTATTACTCCACCATTAGCAGTACTCCGGGAGATTAGACAATTCATGGCTTTCATGGGACCATATATATTACAACTGTAAGAATTTAGTAGCATCTAAAAGTATATACATAAACCAGATTTATTGATATAAAAATATCAATTTTTTATGTATGAAATAAAATAGGACATTTCATTTTAAAGTATAAAAACCAAATTGAAATATATAATCACCAGGCATAAAGATAAATAAACTCCATATACATCGAAGTTTCTTTGTTCTTTATTTTCATGGTTTGATTCACCATTTGCCTTATGTTGTTAACTTGTTATGCAGATCTGTTCATAAACAATTTTTGTTTGTCTTTAGAGCGTCTGTATATATTCATTTTTTAAGTTTTCATTATTTTCATGGAGTAAAGGTATGAAATTAGTAGAAAGTGAATCTGGATAATACAAGCGAACAATTCCATCATGTTCATATCATGTTTATACAATCAGTACATAGAAAATTAATAAGTAGTAAAAAATAATACTAATAATCCACCTCGTGATATATATTCTTCTAGTTGAATTAATTAAAAATTAGCTTGATTGGTAATATAATTTGGTTCTTTTAGTAACAGGCCGTAGATCCACTAAAGACTAATGTAGAGGTTTCAAATGTAGGCCCAATAAATTTTAGGCCTTCCTATATCAGATTTGAGCCTGTGTTGGAGACTTAAAGTTCATAAATAAGTCGATAATAAAATAAGGCTTCTATGCATCCTTAAGGTCCACATAGAATATCTAAAGAGCGTTATTTATATGATTCAGAAAAAAATTTATGTTATTAAATCAGAATCGTTGATCATTGATCCGATGGTTCAGAACATTATGCTAAAAAGAGGCGGAGGAGAAAATTTTGTCTCCACGACTTGGGACTAATATTTGACAAACCGGGTGGGCTTTTGAATAAATCAAATTGGCCACCTCAGGTTCATCTAAACTCAACAATCTAAGTTCCAACTTCCAAGCAAGAAATAGTGCAAGTCAAAATGTTGATAAATTTTTGTACCCAATAGGCTGAAATTAAAAAAAAATTTAAAAATATACAAATATTAGAAATACTAATTTGTAACACTTAAAAAATAAAATTGCTTGGCTTTTAGATTTCGGTGTATTTGGCCACTTGGCTGGAAATAAGAATTTATTGCATAATTATCAAAAAGTTGAAAAACATGATTTTGTTTATGTAGTGAATGGAGAAAAAAAATGAAAATTTGCAGTGTTGGTTCAATCGATGTATTTCTAAAGAAATAAAAAATATTTTATATGTAAAATATTATACGTCGAATTTACTATCAATATGTAAATTATCAAAAGAAATGAATTGTGAAATTATTTTCTCATAAAAATGTATATTTTCAGGATTCAGTATCCAAGAAAATAATTGGTGAATGTTATTTTCAAAATAGATTGTATTTCATAAATATTCACAAATTTAGTCACATCTCAAACAAACAAGACTTTGAAAATTTGTGGCATAAAATAATTGTGCACCCTCTGATAAAATCTTGAAATGTATTTTTGATAATTCAAATTTTGATTGTAACAAATGTGAAAGATGCAAATTAGCAAAACACAACTACCTTATGAAATTTTAAATTCAAAGAGTAGTAAAAAATTTAAACTTGTTTATTCTGATGTATGAGGTCTCGCACCTATAGAATCATATAACAACGTTGATATTTGATACATTCATTGATGACTTCTCAAAATTGACACACTAATACTTATTAAAAAAAATAAAAGTGAAATTCCCTCCATATTTTAAAAATCTTCAAACTTTCTCGAAAACCAATATAACTCAAAGATCAAAATTTTTGGAATCGATAATGAAACCAAATATGTAAATCAATATCTCTCAAGCTTTTTTGAAACAAAAAAGGAATTATTCACCAAACCTCAATAAAATAGTGTAGCAAAAAGGAAAAAATCATTATTTATTAGAAATCACAAAAACACTTATGATTCAAAATAATATCCCAAATATGTATTTGTTGACTGCAATATATTTAATAAAAAGATTACCAAGTGTCATATTAAATAATAAAAGTCCAATAAAAATTATTTACCAAGTCGTCTACAAGATTACAAAATTTGAAGAAGTCTCATTGAGAAAATCAACTTGTCCATCAAAGTCGTTTACAAGGTTACAAAATATTGTAACCTATAATGTCTAATATCCTATTGAGAGATATATTTCTTTTACAAATACCTTTCAATGTCATGATAATTTTACTGTCTCTATTGAAAAAAAAAATAGAGGAACCAAATGGCTATGAGCCTATGAGGAGGCCAAGAAACAAGTCTTTGGAAATAAAGTCATGAATGAAGAGTTAAAAGCTCTTGAAAAATATGATACTTGAAAAATTGTAGAATTATTCAAGGGAAAAATCCATTGGTTGTAAATGAATTTATAAAATAAAATACAATAGTGATGACACTATTGGTCGGTATAAGATAAGATTAGTTGCCAAAGGTTATACCCAAACATATGATATTGATAACCAAGAGACCTTTGCCCGTGTCAAAAATGAATATCGTATGAATTTATTATCCGTAGCAATAGATAATGGTTGGAGCCTATACCATATGAATGTGAAAATTATTTTTCTTCAAGGAACACTTGAGGAAGAAGTATATACGACCTTACCACCATACCAAAAAAAAGAAAACAATAATAACCTTGTTTGTAGTAAGCAATATTCAAGAACATAGTATGACAAACTATCTTATTTTTTTTAATAAATTATGATTTTAAAATAAACCAATCCGACTATCATTATTTTTAAAACATGAGAAAAATGATACACCATAGTTCTTGTGTACGTTGATGACATAATTGTTACCGAAATAATTGTAATAAAATAGCGAGGTGAAGAGATCCTTGAAAAAAAGTTCTTGGTAAATTAAAATATTTTCTAGAAATAGAAATAGGACATTCTACCAAAGGTTCCATTTATTTTTCAATGGAATTGTACCCTTGATTTGCTAAAGAAACGAGGTAGGGACTAAACCGATTGCAACACCAATTGATAGTAATTACAAACTAATTAAATTTCGAACATGGTGAACCATTTTTAAAAACGTTACACAATTCCAAAGACCCGTAGATAAATTAATTTACCTAACCGTAACAAGACTCGATATATCATATGTCATAGGTCAAGTAAGTAATTCATACATGCACCAAGAAAATCACATCTTCATGTAAATGATAGAATTTTGAGATACTTTAAAATTCATCCGAAAATAGTATATGAATGAAAAATGATAATTCTATTGAAGTGTGTGGCCATTTCGATGCAGATTATGCCGGATATTTTGTTAAAAAATCAACAACTCGTTATTGCATATTGTATGCGGAAACATAGTCACATGAAAAAATAAGAAACAAAATGTCGTGGCACGATCAAGCACAGAAGCGGAGTATCGAGTCATGACATCTACGACAAGTAAGCTCACTTGGATAAAGCAACTTCTAGGATAGTTGAATTTCAAGATTCACAAACCTATCTTCGTCAAGTACAATTTGTTAGAAATGTAATGGGATTTTTTACTTAAAGCGCAAGACTAAGGTCAAATAAGTGTGCGGAAGCAATTTCAATTCTAATTAAATCTTTTAGATCTTAATCACCTAGCCAAGTAATAGAGCAAGCAATTTCAAAAATCAATTGAGCAAACCACAAAAATAGAGATCAAGAGCTAAAAAGAGAGAGTGAGAGTGAAGAGAGAGCAAACAAGAACAAGTGAACACGCTATGTAACGTGGTTCGACTTATTAAAAGAAATGATGCCTATAAACATCTTCCGAGTCGTTTCGCTATAATCAAGTATCTTTTACAAATGGGCGGAGACGATCTTTGACTTCTTCTAACACAAGTAAGCCAATCTTCTTCTCCTAAATCGATGCACGGGACAACACCTCAATACATCGCAATAAGGTCCAATTGACAACACAATCAAGGATAGGAATGCACCACTTGACAATACAAATGTGGTGCATCAAAGGCTAAACAATTAGCTAAAGTTTATGTTCTCGAATAGACAATAAGATAATAGTAACTATCCTAAGTGCTCTAAGGGTTAGGTAGCTGTAGGAGACTTGAATCAAGCTCTCTTTAGTGCTCAATTACTGTTGGAAAGCTTGTAGGAGTGTTTAAATGATTTTCTAGTTCGTTTCTGCTTCACTTATATAGGCTGAGCACTTCTTGGGATCTTGGATCTGTGAAAATAGCACATAGCGTCACATCATATTCCATAACGAGTTGAAAGGCGTTATAATGCCTTGGGCTTGTTCTCTCTTTGTCCTTCTGCTGCTGACATGTGGACCAAATTTCTAGCAACTCGTTATAACGCTTGGGTGAGGTGTTATAACGGATGACAACTCGTTGTGACGCCTTGCTGGAGCGTTACAGTAACGCTTATCTCGAGAAAATCCAGCATCTGCTCCTCTCTCCTCCTGAGGCATTATGACGCCTTGGACACTCGTTATAACGCCTCTGTAACTTGTTATAACGAGTTGGATAGCGTTATGATAACGTTGTGCTATGTATTGATGCTTGAAGCATTCTCTTGATGCTTTGATCATGTCTTGACTTGTCTAGAACATGTTTGACATTTGTTTGTACCTGTTTTAACTTGCATCTTCACCAAAACTTAATATGCAAGGTTAGTACTTTATGTGTTTTGCAAATTGTCAAACAAGAGATGAGTTGATGAGTTTAATCCAACACAATTGACCGTCATTTTCACAAAGAGACTCATACTGAAAGCATTTAAAGATATACCAAGCAAGCTAGGATTAATAAATATTTATAAATCTAGCTTGATCGAAAGTGTAGAGAATAACAATAATTAGAGACTAAAGTGTAAAAGTGTCAAAATATTATAAATAGTAAGATCCGTTGGTGCACTAACGATACAATAGGATATATCGTTTAGTATAAATGATATTAGATTATAACTGAAAAGAATGATGAGATACCAATAACAAAAAATATTCAATACTCAATTAATTAATACCCAAATATTCTTCATAGCTCTCATATTTTTCTACATATCACAACAAAATAAAACAATCACTTCTAAGTGAGACGTAGATCTATATCCTATCAATTCCAATTTGAATGGGATATCTATTGGTTGGCATACAGATGCACATTGTATGGTATTTTATGACAAAACATAAGAGTTTTACAAGACTAATTAATTTAACCCCACTTGGCATCAAATTCACCATGTATATATGTCAAACATCAGGTTAAGAATTAAGGTTACTATTTACAGTCGTTTCATTTGATTTAAAAAAAAAACCACAATACGCTCCCTTATTAATTATGGTTCCTTCAATGAGAGAAAGTAACAATTAATAAATGCGTTAGAACTTTCATAATAAAGGGGCACACAAAGCACAACAACACAACTAAGAATCGAAGATGACATCAGTAATTAATCTGAGGTTCTTTAGGGTTTAGGGTTAGGTATATTGAAAATTGAGAATTAATTCCTTTTTTTTTTGGCTTTTGGTATATATATATATATATATATATATTACTAGGATATGGTATGAATTAAGTTGAAGTTGATCATGTTCTTGCATTGTATTTGTATCGACATTCTGAACAAATTATTAATTTGTTTGTTGTCTGTCAACTTCAACTGTAGTTTAATATTTGTAGACAATTTGTGAATAAATTGTAAATAATTTGTATTTTGTGTAGCCGTAGAATTACAGTAAATAATTTGTAAATAATACATTTTCTAGAATTATATTAATAAATCAACAAAAATTTTGTATTCTTTGTGTGATAAATCGTACTAAATTTAGCGTCCCACTGACAATGACTTGAAGGGGATTTGAACGATTGATCTCATCACATGCTGAAAAAACTAATGGTTAATTCACTAATGCATGAATTATTTGCAAAATATACAACAAAAACAAAGTTTTTAATCTCAAATAAATTGAAGTATGCTAGAAATGAAATCCAGTAATTATTTGCAAAAGTATATTTACGTATTATTCATTTTTCAATAATGATTTTTTTTACCAAAAAGTGGGAAAATCCACCTATTTCGTTAAAATAAAAGAACAACAAGTCATACAAAAAAACCCAATTAATAATTTTCCGAAATGAAACTATTAATCAGAAAACTTTACTAAAAATATCAAATCTATTTAACTATTCTTATCAAACTAAATTAGTACTAAAATTACCGCATTTACCTACATTACTATCCTCATCTTAAGTTAAACAGAAAAAACAATAAATATTATTAAAAAAACAATAAATGTCGTCTAACCTTAACCTACACGATTTACAAATATCCAAAAGTAGCAAACTCCAACGGCCAGTATCTAACGCTCTTGTCGTGCACAGTGGCGGAGCCACATGTACTTAGGGGTGCAGCTGAACTCCTGAAATTTTTTTTCAAAAATGATCATGTATTTGTATTTTTTGTATAAATGACCATATAAGATAGTTTTTTTTAAGAATAAACATCATTTCGAATCCAAAAAAATCGTAAATTTTAAACCCCTGACAAGAATCCTGAATCCGTCCCTGATCGGGCACCATACATGCATTTCAATACCTATTTTCTTTGTCGTTTAGTAGGAGACTAAAAGTATTAGTAGATGAATATGGGGGTGAGTATCCTCTAGAATGATAAGCTGGAAATAAGTTGAAAATGGGCAGCTCTGGCGTAGTTAGAAATTTATATTAGATGGGTTCATAAATTTTCATTTTTACTTATTTTAGTCACTGGACTTGTTTCCATCAGATCAGTAGAATCCAACAAAATATTTAACTGGATCCTTTAATTTATTTTATTCACAATTAGACCCTCTACTTATTAAATTTAACTTATTTTAATCAAATTTAAATTCTTTTTTTGTTAAATTTTTTTTTCAGATGGGTCCAAGAACCCACCAAAACAGGGCTGTCTCTGCCTTTGGTTGGCTTCAACTCTGTAAAATGTCAGTACTGTAGCAAACTATTGTACCAGCAATTCAGGAAGTATGAATTCAGTCATTTGATATCCGTAACTTTTTATATCAACGAGATCTATTCAAACTTTCCTAAATATATAGTTTTATGTGTTGCTAAGATTGAGACATTTAATAATAAATATTAGATTTCGGAAACCTCTATACAAATATGTGTAAAATGTTCACGCAAACATATAATTATTTTATTTACAATTAAAAATTCATAAAGAACAAAATTAATTTTTCTTAAATTGTAATATTTACTGTACGACAAAATATGCTTGGAGGCGGATATAAAGAGTGAATTAGATACTTTTAATATTCAAGAATAAATTAACATATCTGATATGCAACTATAATGAGGTATATCAATGAGATATTAACTTTTATGTATATAATTTGCACGGCACTTTTTCAATGATATCCGTTTTGGGAAACCTTTTTGTATGGCCGATTTTGGAGGACAACACATGATTTATGAGATTTTGTAATCATAAAAATAAAAAGATAAGAGAAAACCTATTTATTAGTTATCAAAATTGAATCTCTATAGTGCATCAATAATTTAAATATTTAAAATTATGTTCAGAGAAAGACTATGATAATATATATATGACACTCTTTCCGTCTTATGAGACTATGCATGTTTAATATGTTCAGTAAATTGATATTTAAGTTGGTTAATAAATTCTTCATATCAAAATCTTGTAGAAAAATCAATTTTCTGATTTTTAGAGTTTTCTTACTATTATTTAAATATTTTAAAAAATAACTCAGAAAATGACACTTTTAATATTAAACCTGAATTGTTTTTAAAAATATATAAAATGACAACAAAAATCTAAAAATCATGAAATTTGAATTTTTTTTTTATAAGATGTTGACATGAAAATTTATTGGGCAATTCTAATCTCAATTTATTGAACAAATACATAGTCGTATACTACGAAAGAAGGTATCCTGTATATATTACCATAACCTTGCTATTATGGTCATGTCAAAATATTATTTATATTTTGCTGAGGTGACAAAAAGATTTAGTTTTTGAAATAAGTACTTTCACATCTGCTAACATCATATCATTGAAATTAGTGTTTTTAAAATTTGATGTGACACTTCCACAAAATTGTCTATTACTTGCACGTATCTACAACTAAAATTGTAATTTCGATTAGCATTTTATAATATCTTACAAGTGAGATAAGATGCCACGAAGAAACTACCGACGATTAGATAAAGCAGTCACCATCTCTGAAACTTACCACTCATTTTTGGAGAGAGAGATTAGTGAACGCAATAGCCTACGCCTTCCTCCTAAAAAGAGATAAATTAGTAGGGAATCGGATGTTGCCGCACAATATCGTGTTGGAGACTAATATGGAATTTTTTTATTATCTTGTAGTTATATCACTTATATCTTAGCATCAAGATTACTTACATATAATTTTATTCAGTTTCTAATATTATTTGTATTTTACTATTTCATATAAATTATTAAATGCAAACTATTATTATCTTTTAAAGTCACTAAATTATTCCAAACACGAACTATAGTTTGAAATATAGAACTTTTAATTATCCGAGAATGAACTGGTACATAATTGTCCATGTTTATCTTGCCGCAAAAAAATATGGGGCATAATCAGGTCAAATTATTGGGCAGCAAGTGCTGGCGTAACCTTATCTCTGACACACCTCACATGTGTCCCAAATTCAGATACTGCCTACGGATTTTAATAAAAAAGATAATAATTTCTAGATATCATGTTTAATATCAATTATTTATATCGATTTTATTATGTATATTTAGTTGAATTATAATACACATTATTTAAATTATTATGCATATTATATCATAATTATTTCAGTACAAAAATTAGAAAATAACATGCATAATAACTCAAATAATGTGCACAATAACTCAATTAAAAGTGCATAATAAAATCGACAACATGTATAACTATTTCATTACAAAAAATAATATGCATAATAATTCAAATAATGTGCATGATAACTCAACTAAATGTGCATAATAAAATCGATATCAATAGTTGATATAAAATATGATACCTATCGTATTAGCTTTTTAATAAAGAATATACATTGAACCTAGACACCTTATCAGTCTACGGATTTTAATAAAAAATATACTGCCTACGGATTTTAATAAAAAAAAATATACATTGAACCTAGACACCTTTCCAGTCGTGATTCATCAACAATCCTCGTATAAGACTGGAACCGAGCTTCCATCTACTTCAACCCAAATTTAACTCAAAACTAACAAGCTTCTCTTAAAACAAAATCTCAATCTACATACAATAATACAATGGCAATCAAAACTGCGAGTCGGATGGGAGTAGAAGCTGAGTTGTTCTATTTGAGGAGGAGAAATGCCGAGTTGGAGAGGGAGGCGAACGAGAGGAGAGAGAGGGAAGGTGCTCTAATGGTGGATTTGGAGAGAACGAAAGAGAGGCTGATAGTGGCTGAGGAGGCGGAGGAGAGGCTGTGTATGCAACTAGGAGAACTTGAGGCAGAGGCAGTAGAACAGATACACATGCACCGACGCCATATAAAGGCGTTGTCTGATGAGCTTGAGCTTGTGAAGAAGGTTCTCGTGCGGTCTAATTTGGGTTCCATTAATGGAGCTTCCTGGTTTTGAGCGATTGATTTCGGCGATATATGCTAAGTTTGTTAATTGATTGGAGGTGAAGAGTATCAGGGTTGTTAAATTTTGGTAATATAAAGTTGGATATATATGCGTAGTGTATTTTAGGTATGCAATCCGATAAAGAAAATAGGATCTTTTCAAAAAATAATAAAGAAAATAGGAAACATTTGTTAAGAATAATTCTGCTAATTACTCTGGGACTCTGGAGAAAATGCTATTTTTGAATACTTATTATGAACTTGGAAGTTGGAAGTGAATTAATAAATTATGTAACTTCACTGGGTTTATTCCTAATTATAAAGTACTCTTATGTACAAACCATAAACTAACGATAAAGCTATCATGTCCCGTGTTCTGCTCATGAAATGCCTCAAAAAGCTTAAAAGCGTGGTCCTCTAAAGTCAAAACGCGGTCCAGCGTGGAACTCACGCGTCAGTGCCAGCTGGAAAAATGAGAGGAAGAACCTGATGCATTATATCAGCGTTCATAAACTAATATTACAAGCATAATTGCTCAAATATTGGTTTGTTTGAACTGTTAATTAAAAATCATATTCTGCTGAGAAATGAGCTGGACTCGGATTGTACCTGGTTAAAAAGAAAAGCTGGAGCAAATTATGATCAGTGAGAAGCAATCTTTTGAAATCTACAAAGTTCTAAAATCTGTTCTTTCATACAAAATTTGACCAGTAAATTTATCAATATTTTATTCTATGTACAGCTGCTAAGAACAGAATTATTCCATCTTTATCCATCTCCTTCAATCTTTTTAAATTACTCAAACTATCCTTCGTCAAATAGGAGATCGATTTCCTTCAATAATTGAAAAACTAAGATCGCATCAATTTGTACTTATTCGACGGAGCTCTTTGACTAAAATATCAAGATACAGAGAATTCTCCAGACTAAAGTTACACTAGCGTTTGACTCGTACTTCGAGTGTAAAAATTAAATTTTAAATTTCTTATTGCAATAATAAAATTATAATATTTAAAAAAAACAAAAATACAATTTTAAAAAAATATTATCTACAGTAAATTTACTGTAGAATGAACAGTGCGTGAACGGTGGAAAATAGTTGAAAATATTATAACAATGATTTTACTGTATCATGAACCTGTGAAAATTACCAGTACCATCCAATGTTAAGACATGAGTATATTAGATTAGATAAGTAATAATAATAAAATTTATTTCGTTAAAATCTAGCGATATTGGTTTTGATGTCTGGTAAAAATTGAAGTTTTGGTGATTCTATTGTTATTTTAAGCTTATATACTAGAGAATTTAAGAAATTTTCTCAACAGTTTCAAGCTGTAAATTTGTATTTGTTTCTTCGCAGTAACAAATTTGCGGACCACATTACCCCATGATATACACATCCTGTTTTACAAATCTTTCGTATTAAAAGATGTTTATGGAAGTGCTGGATCCAGCAAATTCAAGGTCATATAATTATTGAATTGAGTGTGTTAGTAATCTCTTCTTGCGCTCTACAATCTTTCTGTGGTTTTTTTTTGTGTGGTGTTTTTGTACAATTTTTTTTGACCTAAAGTGGGTTAATTGAGTTAAGACCACTGATTTCATTGAAATCTGATATCACTATACAAGAGTTTGTTTGTGTAAAAAAAACAATTCAATAACATCATATCTGAAGCAAAGTGGTGGCTACAACTACATGCTTCAAAAGGAGAAATATTGTTAATCACTAAGTAAATCAAAATTAAGGCTTCAAAAAAAGGAAAATGCTTCGACGATCCCTTCATTGATACATACATCGCTATCTGATTGGTATGCATGTTAACCGAATTATTATGCATGTTAGACGAGTCTCTATGCATATTATTTTGGGGAAAAAAAATTATGCCACTCAAAAGTACCAAAATTTGGTTTTTGCCACCCAAAAGCTCCTTCTTTAATTGCCACCCTAAAACAGCACCTCTCTTCTAAATTATCATTTTGACTCTTTAAATACTATTTTCTGCAAAATAAAAAAAGAAAATTTACTTAATGACTACATTACCCCTGAACCCATTAACACTTCTATTGTCGACCTGATTGGAATATTGAATCGAAAAACACTTCTGTCCACATGAATATCGCTGGTTGAGGAATCGAAAAACCCTAGCAGCTCTCTCGTCGTCATTGAAAAACACTAGCAGCTCTCTAACCTGACCAGGATTCGAAACCCTCAACCCTAGCAGCTCTCTAACCTGATCAGGAATCGAAACCCTCAATCCTAGCAGCTCTCTCGTTGGTCGACGAAGCAGGCGCACCAGCTCTAACCTGACCAAGAATCGAAAAACCCTAGCAAGAATAGATGGTCGACGAAGTAGGCGCACCAGCAACCCGATTCTAACCCTAGTAGGCTCCACGCAACCAGACTTCACTTTCGATCTCTCTGAACTATGCAACACCGAAATTCTGGCAGCTCCACGCAACCAGGCTCGTCCAGCACTGCCATGTGCAGTGAAGATTTTGTTCCCGTTATTTGTTGTCCAGATTGCGGGATTAAACTTTTATGGCTCGAGAGCGGTACAGATGAGAATCCGGGTAGAATCTTCTACAAATGTGCAAATAACAAAAGAACGGTATTGGCGTTTTTATCAATTTTACAATTTTGCTGAGATTTGCCATGGCAGTGAAGAGATTACAATTGTAGTGCAATTTACTGCATCTGTTACTAAGATTTGCCATCTGTTACTGTTTCAGCTTATTTTACTGTTTCTGTAATTTATTGCATCTGTTACAAATTTATTACTGCATCTGTTTCTGTAATTTACTGCATCTATTATTATTTCTGCAATTTACTGCATCTGTTACTGCAAATTACTACACCTGTTACTGTTTCTGCAATTTACTGAATCTATTACTGTTTCTGCAATTTACTGTAATTTACTAATTTGCTAATGTTTTTGCAATTGTTGTTTGTAGAAATTTTCGAAATGTAAATTCTTCATGTGGGAGGAAGAGTATGACCAATTTATTTGTGATTTGAAAATTTTTGTAGAGAGTCGATGTGATGATGAGATTGATGAAACGAAGCCAGAATATTATCGGCTCGTCAGATCAGTGGAGAAGATAGAAGTCCTTTTAGCTCGAAGTTTAATTGTGATTTGTCTTTTGATTGTTATTGTAGTTATAGTAATTTTGGAAAAATTCTTGATGTAATGACTACTGCTGTAGAGGGTCGATGTTGTTATTCTTGCGATTTGCTATTTGTTGTTGATGTAAAGACTATTTCTATTACTTCTATTACTTCTTGATGTAATGTGTTCTTGATTTGTTGTTATTCTTGCGATTTGCTGTTTGTTATTTAGAAAAACTGAGCAAGAAATTTTATTACAGCCATCTCAGCTGTAATGTTGTTTGAGCAAGAAATTGAAACCTCAACGTTGAAAAACTGAGCTAGCTTCAACAGAGATATATGTGCATAATTCTCATTTTTTAACCCGTATAACTGAAGCCATGAAGCAAATTCATGAATTCGTTGGGAAAAAGAATTCAGCTCACAACAGAGATATATGTGCATAATTCTCAGCTTACAACATTGATTGCTTACAACAGCTTACAACCAGTATAACCTCAACGTTATAGCCATGAAGCTTAAAACACTATATTCACTCTCCACAAGGACAATTGGCTCCACAGATTGCTTACAACAGCTTACACTATATTCACTCTCCACGAGCAATTACTGTGCGGACATGTCAAAAATGTTGTAGCAGGATTGAGAATCAGAAGACGAACATGTATTGTACTAATTCCAATTCCAGAGGATACGAATTAAAATTTATTCCATATCGCATTTATTATTGTATTTGTTACACGAATAACTATATTGTGCTGCTACTTTTTTTCTCTTAAAAATCTGTTTGGTCTCTCTCCAATGAATTCCAATTTTCTTTCTGCCATAAGTAGAGCTGCTAATGGACGGGTTTCAGTCAATGTCCAGTTCAATCCGCTAATGAGGAGTTGAAGTCCATGACCAAATCAAGTCCATAATTATCTACTAATATCCAGTTCACGTCCAGTTCATCTTATAACCGAATAGTGTCAACTATTTGTCCATAAGCTAACTATATGGACATGATTCTGGACACCACGGTGCACTGTGAAATTGAAAATTAAAACTTGGTTGATCTATTGAAATGTTTGAACATACTTTCATTTAATCTCACATTGAGACCGCACATAGTTCACAATTTGTTCAAATTAGTCTATAATTTGTTTACAATTAGTCCAGTTATACAAATTCCAATAATGTACAACCGAATCGCCCTATTTAAGCCATAAGACATCTCTTCGTCGCTAGGGATATGCCATAAGCCCCCAGCCCCCAGCCCGGCCCCTGTAAAGCCCCTGTCAGACCCGGCCCTGACCTGGCCCTTATTAAGATTTTGAAAGGGCCATGCCTTATAAGGGCCAGGCCTTATAAGGGCCAGGCCTTATAAGGGCCTGGCCTTAGAAGGACCGGGCCTTATTCCAAAAATACAGGCCCCTATTTACCCGGCCCTTTCAAGCCCCGATCACGTCCGGCCCTTATCCGGCCCTTTGCAACCCTTATTCACGACAGCCCCTCAAACCCTTATCAAACCCTTTCACAATTAAAAAAAATTAAAAAAATAGATCAAAGCTCTTATTACCCGGTCCTGATCCGGCCCTTTGCAACCCCGATGGCCTAATAGGGGCCGGGCCTTAGAGGGACCGGGCCTATTTCCTTAGAACAAAGTCCTTATTACCCGGTCCCTATTAAGCCCTCTTTAAATCTGGCCCTTACCCGGCCTTTCGCAGGTCCTTTAGCCCGGCCCGGCACTTAAGACTTTGCCTATTCGTCGCCCAGCCATTTCTATCCTCGCCGCACCCTCTCTCCTCGCCACGCATAGATCATCTCTCACTCGCCATGGCGTCGCTCTCTACTATCGCGGTCAAGGAATCGTCCTCCACCAGTCCGATCGCAAAGAATAAGTTCTCTACCAGTTCGACCGCAAATAATAGGTTGGTACAAGAGGGTGATTGATGTATGCGATGGATTTCGTAGGTATGGTTTCTTCCTCCTGTTCTTCATTTCTTCTTTCTCCTTTATCTTTTCTTTGTCTTCGATGGCAATGGCAACGAAACACTGTTGTGTACTTGTGTGTTCACCGCCTGACCCCTGGTGTCAAATTGATAGTTTGAATAAGACAATATTTAATCTCCATGTGTGTTCACCGCCTCGCCCCTGGTGAGCACAGTTGTGTGTTTATCGCTGTGTGTTCACAGCCTTTGTTCTTAATCAAAGGAAACCTTTGATTTGCACACCAAAATTATGTCAGAGAAATTGTAATTTATTTTTCATTGACGGATGTTTGAGACTAATTTTGTCAATTATTAGAGTGATTCCAAATCGAAGAGCACAACCAGAAGCATACATGTTATTTTTGCAGCTAAGTATACAGACTTTTGAAATTATTTTAGGATATTTGATCTTGAAAACCTAACAGTGGCATGACATTTCTTTTCTTTCTTTTCTGTAGGATTCATATAAACTTTGTTGGGATATTTGAAACACAGTGACAATTCTCTATAAAGTCCGATTCCTTTCTATTTGGGTGTGTTTGTGCCACTTGATTAGCGAATATAATGTTTGTTCTTCAATAACCTTATGGATATTTATGAGTAGGTTGTACAGATCGTCAGAAGACACAAATCAGAGAATATCATTTGATATTGAGCCTTTTGGAAGATACCTAGGCACTGGTGGTCAGGTAAAAGTAATGCCTTTTGTTGCTGAAAGTATTTCTCGTGTTGTTTTGCTTTCTTGTTTTGAGTCTTAAGCTTGGCAAAGTTTAATAACAGGATGGTGTGGTCCACATATATGACCTTCTAAGTGGTCAATGGGTCTCAGGCCTTCAAGCTGCAGCTGGTAATGTTTTCTTTCATTTGAAAACTTTTTCAATAATTTATCACCATTTGTAATTAACACCCACCATATATATGTCTTATTTGAACATAGCACCCTTCATCTTTGAATTATTTCCGCTAACCCCAAACAGTGAAACAATTGTCAAGTAGAAAGAAGCTAAGAACTTGTCCCTACTTTTTGGTAGTGACTGAACAATTTGTTTATGTGCATTCTTGGTTTTTGGTTTAATTCAGCCATGGAATGAAATAGCTTACTAGAAATAGGGTGGAACAGTGCATATTTAACTGATTTGCCTTTATGATAAGCCTAAGTCGACAGTTCGTGCTTGTCGCAAGTATCTTATAAATGTGTATTGTCGTTTTAATCATTCATACATTAGATACTTATTTGTTTTTTTTAATGTTGGCTTCTATAAAATTGGATATAAGATCACTGCATTTCACAAAAAAAAATATTAGAAGACACATATAATTTCGTTTTATTTATTTATTTATTATTTTTTTTGTCAATGATCATCCTTTCCTCTGTTGTTTTTTTTCAGATACAGTGAATGGATTGTCCTTTCACCCTTATCTGCCACTGGATGTACATAGGTTGGAATATAATTAGGATATAGATGAAATTTTTATTTTTTCTTGAATTAGACTGCTTATTAATTGATCAAATTATGGTGAAGTTGTGCCTGAAATATTAAATTTTGTAGATTCTAAATCAAAATTTAAGTTTTGCAATTATTAGCTAATGCAATTAATCAGACCGCCAAACTAATTGCCTTCACAAGCACCATAGTTGTTCAATTGTGTTATGAGAAAGAAATCATTGAAGAAAATTAAAAAACTAGACTTAAGATGGCATTAAAAAATTGATATGAGATGTGGCAACAAATTGAGAGGAATTATTGCTAATATTGAGATATTTATCTTGGGTTCGATTTGAAGATCTTTGTAGGGGAAGAGAACAATTCATTTGGTTTATGTTGGAGGAAGTATGAGATTAATGAGATTGATTTCTCAGACAGGTCATGAAGGCGGTTGTCATATTCTTAGGTTGATTTATTTTCTTTCTCTTTTTTAGTTGTTTCTTTTATATAGATTTTATTTATTGAACAACTCTTGCTAACTTGAAATCAGACGTCAAACCAGTTCCCAAGTTATTGATAATGTTGTTAACTTGATTTCTATTAAGGATTATATCAAAAGCTCTCATGCGAATTGAGGTTTTTTATTTGCATATTTTGAAATCAAATAGGGCTTCATTTTTCTTATGTTTCAAAAGATAGTTGTTTTAATTTTTTTTTTCTCTTCTTTTACTTTATCAATAACAAATATATAATAATATTTAAAAGGTTGAAATTTTTGTTGATTTATATTTATAAGGGTCATGGCCATGTTGAGATTAATAAGATTAATATATGATCATATGGTTATTTTAATTGTGTGACTTTTGTTGATTTCACAAGATTAGAAACAATTTTGAACTTCATTTTAATTCAAAATTTATTCTCTATTTTAATATAAAATTTTCCTTATAATAAAATCGTTTATTTATTTATTTATTCTCTATTTCAAAAGATAGTATGTTACTATGTATGTTAAATACTAATCAAACAATGATTTGTTTTTTACCACATCCTATATTGGGATATTTAAGATCAAGTCCATAATAAAAAAAAATAAGGCCTCAAAGGTCTCGAAGCCCCATATCATGTATTCAAATTATGGGCCTGTTAAGTATTGAGGTGCCAGACCTTTTAAGTAAATTTCTATCAGTGTATCAATATTTAGTAGTTTTTCCGCATATTAATTTTATAATATTTTCATTTTTATAATTTTTAATTTGCGTACTAGATTTTTCAGATTTTTTATTTCTAATATATGTGATTGTAGGAAAGTTCATATCACAAACAAATTACATACAGAAAAGATCTTTTTTTTTGAGAAAATACAGAAAAGATATTTAACACCTCCCATTTAATATATAGCGGGTCGCTCAAAGGACCGCTATAAAGATCTTTTATAACGGATGTAGGAGTGGGTCCGCTATTAAAGTCTTTTATAGTAAATGCAGTAGAGGATTCGCTATAAAATATATTCTTTAATAGCATATGGTATCAGGGGTCTGCTATTAAAGGTCTTTTATAGCGGATGGCGCGAGGAGTCCGCTATAAAAGGTTTTAACAACAAAATTGCATAACAATTCGCTATAAAAAGTTTGCTTCCACGGATCATCATGTAGTTCTAATTCAACTGTTAATTCTTGTCAATCCAACGCTCCAAAAAATTACAGTCCCACGGATTAATACACATTTTTTCTTTCAAATTTTTTGTTCTCTATATAAACATCAACTTTCCATCATTCTTCTTTTACAAAAATCTTATCTCATTCTTTCTTTGTCCTGCAGAAATCTTTCCTCATTCGTCATTCTTTCCACAAAAATCTTTTCTCATTTTGCTTTCATCCTTTAAATATAATTGGGTTTTAAGTTTATTGTAAAAAAATATATATAGTTTTAAGTATTATTGTTAAAAAAAATTTGTTTAATTATTACTGTAAAAATAAAATTAAGTTGTTTCATAAGATCGTTTAAAAATAAAATTAAGTTTTTCAAAATCATATCACAGTTAATATAAAAAAAAGTAAATTAAGCAACATGACATATTTGTAAATAGTTAAATTTTCGTTTGATTATATATGGCGAACGGCCATTTCTGCAAAAATGCCTATCGATCAGTCAATTTGACAATAAATGCACAAGCTGGCAGCAAAGTTTTTATTTTTTATTTTTTAAAATCTATTATAACGGACCCTTGGTGAGACACGCTATTAAAAGAGAATTGTTATAGTGGGTGTGCAATACAGTCCGCTATAAAATGTGCATTTTAATAAGAGAGCTGGCCATTTTAATAAGAGAGCTGGCCAGAGCACGTTATAAAATGTGAGCTTTAATAACAGACTTATGTTAGGATCCGCTATTAAATGTTCATTTTTATAATGGGTTGTACAACCTTTAACAGTCTCTTTAATTGTCAGCTCATGTACGCTATTGAAGGAGCTTTTTATCCGCTATTAAAAGACTTTTCTGTAATTGTGACACAATCTGACATAATTATTTAGACAAACTTTTTAATTAGACAACTTGTTAAATATCATTCATCATTGTAATTGCAATAGAAAGTAATACATTAAAATAAAATTATTATTATAAGTGATATGAAAATACTCCACTTCAAACCTGAATATGACATCCATTAGTTGGCACGCATATGCACATTAATTTATACGGCCTTTTAAGATAGCTGTTGAGCTTTTACAAGTCTAATTATTATTCCAATTTTGTATTAACTAGACTTCGTCGTCATCATGTCATACAAAAAGTTAACAATTAAGTTATGACCTTTGATCTGTCATATGATCTGTTTCTTTTGATATTGGAAAAAAAAAAGACCACAATTGACAATTCGTTCCTTCAATGAGAAAGTAACAATTAACAAATACGGTCTAACTTCATAATAAATGGCTACACAAAGTACAATAACACAACTAAGGTGGCAATCAGTAGACTGAGGTGTTTAATTAGGGTTTAGGGTTCGGTATGGAAGTTGGGAAATAATCCCATTTTTTTGGCTTCTGATATTTATATTGGACGTTGATACAATGTTTCGTGTTTTGTTCCTTCAGTTTTTCCACTGTCATTGACACGCGGATTCCGTGCGGAACGCATGCTTTGACTTTAGAGAGCTCTCTCTTTTGAGACATCTCAGGAACAAAACACGGGGCACCGTAGGTTTTCCATTTATATTAGTAGGATTGGTTGAAGTTGATAGTCGTTCGGATCAAATCATCAAACCTTGTTCATGGTACAGTAATATGAGGAGAAAAATGAATCCAATTGTCTAACCAGATTCAAGAATTTTGTTAGGTTGCATCTCATCAGGCCAATTAATTAAATAAATTATTATCTCTCGACCGAGTCACCGACATCACAAAGTCTAGTATGTTAACATGTTTATATTATACAGTTTGCGAGTCAAAAGTTGCATGCGAAGATCATCCACATTAACTTTGTTATTAAGGTTCATCAAATATTCATATAGCTCATATTTGATTGAGGAGTAAAGTTAAAGAAGTATAAATTGTTATGTAAAATTATGACATCATAAATTATGCGTATTTGATTAAATCAATTGAGAAATAAAAGAGAATAACAATTTCTTAGCATTTATTATTATTATTATTATTATTATTATTATTATTATTATTATTATTATTATTATAATCATCAATCTTAAAAACTAATAGTGATCTTAATCACTTTGTAATATTAAAAATAAAATATATTTATATTAAAATATATTTAATACATATATATAATGAAAATAATATTAGTATTATTATTTAATTATTATTATTATTAATTATATCATTAACATTAACATTAACATCATCATCTAAAACTATTAAAGACCTTAATCACAAAATTATATTACAAATTAAAATATATTTATATAAAATATATTAAATAATAGTAATAAAAATAATGATAATTTAATAGAAATAATAATATAAATAATAATAATAAATAAAATTATCTTACTAGCAAAAACACAAAGATATAGTTCGGGAGATGACGATATGGCCCGTGCAACGAGAGCTACGACGGTGACATGTGAGTCTCGGGCCTCCGATACCACACGACTTAAACAAAAACACAAAAATAAAAGTAACCAACATGATTTTCATTGAGTTTATTTGAGTTTCTTTTCTTTCTTTATTTTCTTATACTTTTCCATACTTATTTCATACTATATGTAGCATTACAAACTATAACGTATATTATACGGCTTAATTATATGTTCAGGTTAGTTAATTAGGTACGATAAATTAGATAATTTGGACGTAGGGTTATTACAAGTATATAAAGGGCTAATTAAACAAATAAACATCTAGTAAACAATACTTAGGATACAACTATTAACAAATTTAAAACCTATATGATAAATTAGTTGCAAGTATACCAGTATAATAAAAGTATCGTACGCTTGTTGATTAAACACTGAACAAAACCAACACGATTGAACTAAGTAAAAATACTAATATAATAATATATATTTATCAATTTCTCTATATCTAAACTAAACAAAATACATACATACCTTTATCCTAAACACCTGATTAGTATGATCAAGTGAATATCAAAATATAATATTATATATTGATCAGTTTCTCTGTAAGCACTTAACTAATATAAGTACACACTTATCAGATATTTTCTTTCTTCTTTGCCTAGTTTAATAATTAAAAGTCCAACTAAAAGTGGTTGAATTTATAACATGTTTGCTTTGTGTTGTTCTTTATTGATGTTTTGTAGGATACCGTCTTGACGGAGTCAAGTACACATCTATGTTGTTACTCGTTCAGAAGATCATGGCACAAAGTGTGAATTTAGTTTTCAAATGTGAATCAAATACCTTCACACCATCTTTTCATAATCTAACAAGGTCCACTAACGGAATCAAGTACACATCTATGTCATTACCGATTGTTTATGACCCGAAATCAACAATGACATCATCATATATCTTATTTTCATGCATAACCAGGGCGGAAGGTTGTACACAACCAATAAAATCGACCCTGTTGAGCAATTGGTGCTCATGACACCGTATGGATTCATCTTGTCCGGGCATAATCCCCGTCTCAAGTTTCTAGGATCATATTTGAAATATGGGAAATTGTTCTCTATGTTGCTCCATTCGGGTCCTTTTATGCCTTTCGTGTGCCATCTTAATAGTTTAGCATATTCTTTATTAGCGAAGAGACGCTCAAACCTCGGTATTATTGGTATATTGCAGCAAGCCTCTTTTCTCTTCTTCATCATTCTCATCGTTCCTTTGTTTGTACCGCGATGCATTATACTTTGGGGACTTGTCCAGGTCCTTGTAATTTTTCGAAAAAGTACGCAGTCATTTGGGCATACCTGAATTTTTGTACTTCCAAACTCAAAAGACAAAGCAATTTCTTCGCCCTATAAGTTGAAACATGCAACACGTTATTTACTGGAAGCATTTCTCCTAAAAGTTGAGAAAGTCTATGAAACTCTTATCGCTCCAATTGTTTTTAGGTTTCAGGTTATACAATCCAAAAACGACTCTTAGTTTCATGAATTTCGTACAACCGAGATATAACGATATGTTAAACTCTTTAGATAACTTCTGAAAAATCTTAGGAGCATCATCAAAAAAATCTTCGAGAACATAATTCATTATTTCATCCAAGTTATCTACATTTTCCAAAGTTCCTATATTTTCACACAAATTCTTCTCGTACATTTTTCATAATCCAAATTCTGTACATTTTCATCACTTTCATATTCATTGGCACTAGTCATAACATTTACATTACTTTCCAATTCAAATACATTAGTACTAGTTCTAATATTTAATGAATAATCTCCATGTAATACCCATCGAATGTATCCCGTCGTAAATCTGCGACTAATCAAATGATATTGAACTACTTGACGTCGTGTTGTATCATCTTGTTCCGACAATCACGATAGGGCATAGGTGTTTCTCTACACCATTCAACCTCATATTTTCCTTGACACATTCGATGAATTGATCTCCGACTCCTCTCTTATATTCAGGTATGTTCTGATTCTTTATTCCATACATCCATGCAGTACGATCCATATGAAGATGAAAATCATTGAAATGTTAGGGTTTAACACATAGGTCATGAATTAACACATAGGTCTGTTGGATGGCCAACCATCATAACCAACTCTTTGAATACTTTGTCGCATCAGCGAACATACGCTACCACAATATGGTGTCTGAGAAAAATTCGGTAGCATTTCCCCTATGCTTCTCGAACATGCCAACGCACATTTGCATGTTTCGTACATATTCATGGGAATTATAGAAGAAATACTGAATTGAACTTTCCTCATGAACCAAATTATGGCTAGCGTATGTTCGCTGATCCTAAATGAGAAAAAGTAATCAAAGAGGAGTCCCAAATATGGATTATTCGAGATTAATCCATATTGGATTAATCTCAAACGGATATCAGACCTAAATTATTTCATAATTTTTTGGATTATTGGTCCTATATGACAAGATGATGCAATTAAAATGCAAATAATTCTCTAATTATTCATGCATTCAAAAAAATTATTTAACAATGAAATATAGGAGAATTGCCTTACCGAATTCATTGCAAATTGTTCAGCTTTATCGACTACTCTTCTTTTTTTGCTTCCTCTTTCAACTTTTCAATTCAATAAAAAATGCAAATTACTAATTAATCGTGCATTCAAATATTTTGATTACCTAAAATTAAAAATAAATTAGCCAATAAGGACAAAAACAGAAATTTACCGGGTACTTACATACTTCTGAAATTTTCCACTTCTATGTATACTCTTGGCTTTATCTTTTAATTTCTCGATTTCTCTCATTTTTTTGGAATTTTCGGCTATTTTTCAGATGGGGTTAGCTGAGAATTTATGGTGGCGGCCAGAAAATTAATGCTACTAAGGTTTTGCAAAAATGAGAGAGAAGAGAAAAAGAGAATCGACCAACTATTCATGCAGCTAGGTTAAAGGATTAGGCAACAGTTTCTTTTAAACAGTCGTTGCCTTAGCCTTTTCTAAAAAATAACTTCGAAAAGTGGGGACAACAGTTACCCATAAATAATCGTTGTCTTATCTCACCATAAAGCAATAATTATTTAAAATAATCATTGTCTTATCTTTTAAAAAAAAATCACTTTTGCCAATACATAATCTCCTTTGATCGTTGCTTTATGTGTGTTGCTAAATTCCCTTTCTGTTGTAGTTTGTTAGTTTTGAATTTCTTTAAAATGACTTAAATTTATGTATAAACATAGATTATTTTATTATTATTTTGGAGCAACTTTAAAAAAATCTAAAACAGGTATTTAAAAAACTTTAAAATAGAAAAGTTGTGTCCCCTATAATATTTTGATATAATAGATTGTTAAGCATGATAAATTAAAATTTAAAGATATTTAAGAATGTTTTTGAGTTAAGAGTACGAGAGGTGTTGATGCTTCTAGAAGCACTAGAGCTTTACTTCTATATATTAGATTGTGAATGCATATATAAATTACAGACTGGTTGACTTCAGTATATACATTACTTGTATATTATTCTCTTTTTTTGTACTTCTATATATTACATTGTGAATGCATATATAAATTTACAGACTGATTGACTTCAATATATACATTACTTGTATATCATTCTCTTTTTTTGCAAAAAAATATATACTTCAGTATTATATTGTGTATATTATTTTATGTTATTAGAAAGAAATTTGAATTTTATATATTTATTTATTTGACAAAGTGCTTAACTTATCTTTATGTTTGTATTAAAAAGAAAAAAGAAACATTTTCTATACAACAACAACAAAGTCTTCATTCTCAAATAAATTGGGATAGACTAAAAATGAAACTCGATCTAAAATGAATCAACACATAATAATATAATAAATAGTAAAATAGTAGTAAAAATAGAAGAATAGTAATAATAATAATAATAATACAGTATTCTAGATATCATAAGTTTAGACTAGTGTTCTACGTCGTTAATCATGGACTAAAGTTGTACCACTATAACACTACTTCTAAAATTTAGGTTGTCACGATTTTGGTACGTGGATCGCTGACTTCCATGCACTCCTATCTGATGCCAACTCTTTGCAGACATTCTATGCCTTTAAGTCTCTTTTTACAGCTTCATCTCATGTCAATTTCGATCGACCCCTATCTTTTCTCGTGTTTTTATGCGGCTTAAAACTCCACTACGTACCAGTACATCTAAAGGCTTTTGTTGGATATGCCCATACCATCTTAAACGATATTGAACAAGTTTGTCTTCAATCGGTGCAATCCCGATCTTGGCACGTATATGTTGCCCTTTAGTAGCTCAATATTCTGCTCCATACAACATTGCAGGTCTGATCACCGTCCTATAGAACTTACCTTTCAACCTTTGTGGGACCTTCTTGTCGCATAGGATGCCAGATGCTTATCGCCATTTTATCCAACCCATTCTTATTCTATGGTTAACATCTTCATCAATCTTGTCATCACTCTGTAGCACTGATCCCAAATGTCGAAAGGTGTTTCTTCTAGGCACTACTTGTCCATCTAAACAACCATCTCCATCTTCTGATTAAATGCCACTGAACTCGCACTGCATATACTCGGTCTTAGTCCTACTAAGTCTAAAGCCTTTTTGATTATAAAGTCTTCCTCCACAATTGTAATTTTCTAGCCATCCCTACATTACTTTCGTCAATTAGGACCACATCGTCCGGAAAGAGCATGCACCAAGGGATAGTGCCTTGTATATCTTCTGTGATATCATCGACACTAAAGAAAAAAAATATAAGGGCTTAGTGCTGACCCTTGATGTAGTCATATCGTAATAGTAAAGTCATCAGTCTCGTTGTCGCATGCTCTGACACTAGTCACAACATTATCATACATATCCTTGATAAGGTTGGCATACTTTGTTGGAACTTTCTTCTTTTCAAGTGCCCACCACATGACCTTCATCGGTGCTTTGTCATACGCTTTCTCCAAGTCAATGAATATCATATGTAACCCTTCTTCTGCTCTCTATATCTCTCCATCAGTTGTCTTGTCATGAAAATCGCTTCCATGGTCGATCGTCCGGGTGTAAAACCAAATTGAATTTTCGTAACGCTTGCCATCTTTCTTAAACGATGCTCAATCACTCTCTCTCAAAGCTTCATTGTATGGCTCATAAGCTTGATTCCTTTGTAATTAGTACAACTTTGAATATCTTATTTATTATTGAAGATAGATACTAATATACTTCTCCTCCACTCGTCCGACATTTTGTTTGACCGAAAGATGTTATTAAACAACTTAGTTAGCCATACTACCTCTATGTCTCCAAGGCATCTTCATATCTCAATTAGGATGTTATCAGGCCTTAAAACCTTACCTACTTTCATTCTTTTTAGAGCCTGCTTCACCTTCATCTCTTGAATTCTTCGAACGAATCACATGTTGTTGTCGTCAAAAGAGTGATCTAGCTCAACCATAGTGCTTTCATTCTCTCCGTTGAACAACTTGTCGAAGTAGTCTCTCCATTTATTCTTGATTTTGTCGTCTTTCACCAAAAATCTATTTGTCTTGTCCTTGATGCATTTGACTTGACTGAAATCTCTTGACTTTCTCTCACGAATTTTGGCAATCTTATAGACGTAATTTTCACCTTTCTTCGTACCTAACTTATGATATATCTCCTCATAAGCTCGACCCCTTGCTTCACTGACAGTTTTCTTTGCATTTTTTTTGGCTGTTTTATACTTCCATATGTTGTCTTCACTCTTGTCATGATGCAAACACTTATAGCAGTTCTTCTTCTCCTTGATAGCTTTTTGCATGTTCTCGTTCCACTACCAAGTGTCTTTAGTTTCGCGTCTAATTCCCTTAGTCACTCCGAATACCTTTGTAGCCACCTTTCGAATGTGAGTTACCATCTTTTTTTCACATGTTATTAGCGTCGCAATTGTCTTCTTTAAATGTTCTTTCTTCGATCATCTTGTCATTAAAGAACTGTTGGACATCTCCTTTGAGTATCCACCATCTCATCCTCGATATTTTTTACACTTTGTCCTGTCAAGCGTGTATTCGAAAGTAAAAATCTGAGACCACAAGCTTGTGTTGTTGGACGACACACTCTCCGGATATAACCTTACAATCTACGCAAGCTTGTTTGTCATCTCTCCTAATAAGAACAAAATCGATCTGGCTCGAGTGTTGGCCGCTGCTGAAGGTAACTAAATGGGATTGTCTTTTTCTAAAGAATATGTTAGCTATCATGAGGTCATATGCTACAACGCAGTTCAAGATATTTTCTCCTTCTTGATTCCTATCAACATATCCAAATCTCTCGTGCACTCTTTCAAAACCATCACTAATTGTATCAATGACCATTGAAGTCTCCTCTTATAAAAAACTTCTCATCGCTAGGCACACCTCTAAGCATCTCTTCTAGATTGTCCCAGAATTGCTTCTTGACGTTTTCGCACAAATCTATTTGTGGGGCATATGCACAGATGACGTTTAAAACTAATTCGTCAACGGCCAACTTGACTAGGATAGGTCGATCTCCTTGTCTCCTGACGTCAACAATTTTGTTCTTGAGTTTCTGGTCAATTAAGACGCATACTTTATTCCTACTTCGTTCTGTTCATGTGTACCATAGCTTAAAACTAGTATTTTCCACCTCCTTCGTCTTTTGGGCCGTTCATTTAGTCTCTTGAACGCATAAGATATTTACATGTTTCCTAATCGCAGTATCAATTAATTCTCATAGCTTATTCGTTAAGAACCCTACATTCTAACTACCCAGACGATTCATATTATCCTTGACTAGCTTTCTTACCCCTCTAGATACCCCTCGTACCCAGTCGAACAAAATTCTATATATAAGATAAATACATATTTAAAAAATTTATTAGTTATTACTAACTTAGATGTTAAGCATACAAATAGTCTTAGAGTACAGATAATTGATGCAAAACGCGTGACAAACAAAACGAGTACAGATATATGGGCATGTTAAAACCATTTGTTATCAAATGAATATGATGCAGAAAATCCTGTCCGCAAAGGTTGGTTCTTCAAGAAAAGAGAACAATCAAAAGAAATGAGAGCATGGAAAAAATATTAAGTAATGGATTAATGAAAGAAAACGAACCTCATGCTTTCCTTATAAAAAATGTTAGGACTTCATGTGTTTTGCTTCTGAAAAGTGGCAAAATCATTTTTTATCTTTTAGGAGGCCCATCTGAGTACCGTGAGAATTAAAACAAGTGAAAACAGGAAAATTGCTGCCTCAAGCACCCCCAAGGCCCCAACCAATGATGATGATGATGATGATGATGATGACTATAAATGAAAAAAAAAAAAAAAAAACAGGAAAATAGTGAGATGACATGCTCATATATTGGAATTGCTTTTTCCCATTTAAAATTTAAGACCACTATAACACTATCTTCTTCTTTTTCATTAAAAGGCCGTTTGAAACTGTTCCATCTTTTATGATGAAATTTTGTGAGTTGTTAGTTGTTACAACAATATTAAAAAATTCTCTTACAAGAAGTAAACCTCTGAGCACATATATATATATGTACACACCCATATCACAACTTCACAAGCATCATTCACCAAACAACTTTCTCTCCCTCTCCTTAAAACCCTCCCTTCAACGCGTGCTCTACACACTCCTTTACCACCTCTCTCTCTCTTCCTCTCTCTAAACCACCAGCCATGGCCTTCAACATAAAAGATTCTCAAGTTCATGCCTCAAGCTCTCCACCACTGTCCCCACAACACCAACAAACTCAAACCCAAGAATCACAAAACCCCAAAGAAATCGATTACTCGAGTCGAGCACAGTGGCTGCGAGCAGCCGTACTAGGAGCAAATGACGGTCTAGTCTCCATTGCATCGATCATGCTTGGTGTAGGAGCAGTGAACTGCTCTTCAAGAGCGATGATGGTCTCGGGCCTGGCCGGCCTTGTGGCGGGAGCATGCGCCATGGCAATCGGCGAGTTTGTCTCAGTATACGCACAACACGATATTGAATTGGCACAGATCAAGAGAGAAAAAGAGGACACGGAGGCCGGGTTAACCAAGGAGGAGAAAGAGAGCTTGCCGAATCCGGCACAAGCAGCTGGAGCCTCTGCACTGGCATTCGGAACAGGTGCATTGTTGCCTCTACTGTCAGGAGCCTTTATTCGGCCATGGGAGATCAGGTTGGCAATTGTTTGTGCCGTGACGACACTAGCATTGGCCGCTTTTGGGGCGTTGGGTGCGATTTTCGGGGGTGCCAATGTGAAAAAATCGGCATTTAGGGTTTTGCTTGGAGGTTGGGCAGCCATGGCCATATCCTTTGGTGTGCTTCGAGTGTTTGCATTAGCATTTCATGAGCCGAGCTCTTCTTTGATCTAGAAGTGCAATAATGTTCGGTAAATAGTAACTGTCACTGTTTTTTTTTTCTTTTTTCTCCTTTTCTATGGATGGAATTTATATTGATTCATGCTTTATGGGCATGTTTCTTTTCAAACGAGATCTTCTACCGCGCGGCACCGTCACTGTGCGTGCCGCGTAGCAAATCTCGGCCTTTAATTTGCATCAAGATTCGTGCAAGCTAAACTTTATAATATCAGACCCCTCTGAATCAAATCTGGGCCGTCCGTAGCTGACAGCGCAGTAAATCTGGGCGGTCCGTCGGTACCGCGCGGTAGAGGATTCGCTCTCGTTTCTTTTGGGTTCTTAGAGACTAGCTAGATAGCGTGATGCGTGAAATAGGAAAGCAGGGAGTGTTAAACTAAATAATGTGGATAGAGGTTTAATTCCTAGAGCATGACAGATCATGCATGTCTACTTGAGAGAAGAGGTATATTAATTTCACATATCCAAGTCATATTTAAAGATATTTTTTAATTGAAATTTCGTGGAGCATGTAATCACATAATTTCAATAGAGAATTTAAGGAATTAAAATTTGTTTTCTACTTTCTGGTTATCTTTATTTATTTATTTATTTATTTCACAAGACTGCAGAAGACTAAACGTTTCATCCATTCATTTAATGATATATTTCATCAGAAATAAAGGGAAAAGTGGTGAGCACTATCTTATCTTGCATCATTTTTGGATAACTGCTATCTAAAATTAACGTGCTATAATTCGCAATACCGCAAAGCTACCAACCTATATATATCTATATATATATATGGGAAGATGAATAAAATTCGAAAAGGACGGGAAACGACCTAATTTTCTCATCATGGACAAAATACCTCTATCCAGTACTCTCTCGCAATTGATAGTTCTTTCTACTATATTAAACAAGTTAATCTTATTCATGTCGAATTTGTCGTTAAATTTTTTATATAAAAATATGAGTTTTAGTATGAATGGTAATGAATCTTCACTACGAGAAAAACGGTTTTTACACCGAGTCTTTTGAGACTTATACACTGGTTATTTTATGTTGTAAATGCTGAGGTGGCACAAGATAAGTTAAAACTAGTCGTAGAGATAAAAGGTGCAATATGTTTCTTTTTTTAGTCAATATATACAATTTTTTATTAGTTAATATCCGACGTATAAGATTTAATATTTTTAACTCACTAGCATCTTTATGACTTCATATGACTTATTATCCAGTGTAATATATACTCTAAATTACACCATTTCTTTGATTTCAGTCGTAGAATAACAGTATTTTTAGAAAGTTTTTTATGCTTACGTGGCTAGCCCCTTTTTGTTAGCTATCTAAAATTAATATAATATATATATATATATATATATATATATATATATATATAGAGAGAGAGAGAGAGAGGAGGGATCCGTAGCCGCTAAACTTCCAACCGCTCCATGGTAGCAAATGTTAATGACTGATCCGGACCGTTGAAAACATTTTCCATATTAATATAGACTTGGAAACCAAATTTTACATTTTTTTGAATTTTTTTACTATTTTATCGGATGGATTGAAAATTTATTTATCTAACGATTTACAAACATCCAATTTTCAACCCTTCCGATAAAATAGTAAAAAAATTCTAAAAAATATAAAATTTGGTCTCCAAGTCTACATTAGTATGGAGAATGTTTTCAACGATCCGGATCGACGATTTACACTTGATATGATGGAGCAGTTGTAAGCGGCTACGGAATTGATGGCGGCTATGGATCCCTCCTCATATATATATATATATATATATGTGCATGGCTAAAATAATATGCATAGTACACCACATTTTGTACTATATATATATATATATATATATACAACCAGTTATAATATTTAATAAAACATCCATATCATGTCATCAACAATATTAATCAAACATGATTACACAAACATCAAGATCATGTAATACATCAAATGTATCACATTCAACAGTAAAATAATTAATATTCCATGACATTAAATCAAAATGTTTAAATATCGAGTTGGATTACAGTATTCTTCCATGTCAGTAATTAGCTAGTTGTAACTGAAACAAACAAATGCATTGTAGCATATAAGTATTTCGAAAAATAGATTAGAAAATCAAACAACTTCAAGTCACAAGCATACTCACGACCTCCTCAATGACATTTTGTGGAGAGCGATGATGACAGTTCAAAGCTATGAAAGTAAGAAAATATGGTTTTGGCCTACATCGATGACTACCCTTGTATACAATTTGCAATCGTACTATTTTCAATTCCTTCCATGCCTCGTTAATTTGCTACGAATCGAGTATCCGGCTAGCTGTTTCTCCATCTTTTATTGGAGGAGAAGTCACTCTCGTCCTTCACAAATATATTGACAAATATTGTATGTTAGTTGTGATAATAAAAAAATTATCTAATAACACTAAGAATTTGATAAATATGGATAGTACCATTTCCATTTTCTCCTATGCCTCATTAATTCGTCATGAATCGAGTGGTCGACTAGTTTCCTAGCAAGCACAAAATGAAAGTAAACATAATTAGTAATGAAAAATAGCATACACAAAGAAAGATTCACTTAGGCCATCAGAGAAGACAACACAAATCTTACATGACATATAAAAGTTATCCATCAAATACCTCTCGCAAGGAACCCCTACATAAACACATAAATACAAACTTAAACAAATAACAAACAATTAGTACAACAATTCACAGTAAATGACCAAGGAAAAGTAGATTAAATAATCTCTTCTTTTAGACTTGAAGGAAAGAAATATGATTTTGACACCACTATTTCTCCAAGGTGGAAGAAGTTCGCAAAGAAGTAATAGATAAAGTTAAGAAAGACTAAATCATTATTCTTGATCTTCTTTAAATCTTCCATATATTCTACATCAATACAAAGAGAGATCAATCAATAACAACACAAGCACAAAAGAGAACCTTCTCAAGTTCTAGATTAAGTAATGATGAATTAAAAACCATACCTTAACCTTCAAAGCTTACCAAATCTTTGAAGAGATTGTAAGCCAAAATCAGTGGCAATGTGGCCTCCCAAATAGAGAGAGTGGGTCATGACTGTACCACATCCAAATCCTTCCATGCCTCGTTAATTCCCTTTATTCCTTCCATCAATCTCATGCCTATTTTTCGCTTCATGCTATGCTAACATTATATCATTTAAAAATTATGAAAGATAAGTACATCAATTATTCCAAAATGTCATTTAAATATTGCTAAACTACCTAAATTAAAGCAAATCAGCACCCCTATTTCTTTCGTTAATACCCTAAAATAAAAAACAAGCACAAAAAGCAAGAATCAGCAATAATCAATAGTGTTGAAGAGAGAAAATTATGATCTGAGCAAAGAAAACTATCTATCCTTAAAAAGAGATTGGAAAAGGAGTAGGCTCCGACGTGAAGGACTTGAAACAGGCGAGGCTCGGACGACACCAGGGTTTGAGAAAACGAGCAGTAGGGGGAAGAGACGTTCGACACAATGGAGAGGAAAGTGAGAATGAGTGTGGGGGCACTAGAGGTGGCTCGGAGGAAATGAGCTAGGGATGGAAGATGAAACACTGAGCTAAGGTTCATTAAGAAGAGGAGAAAGAGAGATGCGAGATATTTGAAACTTGGACGGAATTAGGATTAGAAATAGGCACAGATGTGCATTGGCATTCTGGGATGTCAAATAATAATCACAACAATAACTTTACAGGAAAACTGTAAGCCTCGGCATGTGAGTGAGACTGTATTTAAGGTGCTCTGGACTGTGAGGATCTGAGTTCGAACCCTAGGACCCAACATTTTTTCACATCAAGATTTTATCCTAGATGTTTGTAGGTGCCAACATTAAATCCATCATATACATACATATCACAAGTGTGGAATTATGAAGTTAAATCTAACATTCCAAGTTATTACGAAAGCTTAATTTAATTATGAGAATTTTAATTATTTTATCTGTGATTGTACTTTTGTTGTGCGTATTAATTGAAAAGGTAGGAAATTATAAAATTTAGTTGTATATAATAATCAAGTATCACACAAATAAATATATAACACCTATTAATTACAAATTTTCTACCATAAAATCACACATAACGACAAGTATCAACAAAAAACCAACTATAACAATCACACATAACAACAAAATATCAATAAAAAATCAAGTATCAACTAAGTATCAACCAAACAACAATCAAGTATCAAAACAATCAAGCATAACAACCAAAACCTGGCGACACATCACCACCAAAATATACACTACACATAACGACAAAAAATAATATAACATCGAGGTCAAGATAGCTCAATGTGTTCATAATGCCATCGGCATGCAACACTGCAAAAAAAGACAATATTTTGCTCTCATCCCCACAGAATCCCGTAGAAAATGATTCTTTCCATCTCCTCAGGATGCCGACAACGACTAAAAAAAGTACTTTTGCACTCATGATTCTTGGTTAATTTGTATTGGCCATCTTCCCTACCCGACGAATTTCTTCACCTTCTCCTGACACGACTAGAATTGATCATCATCGTCAAGAGCTAATGCATCAGGCAAAAGAGCGTGCCCTCGGAGTCGAAGATGTCATATGTTCTTCAAATAGATTGATATCTTGTGTCCTTGGCAATTGCCATATCAAAATTTTCCTTTTGCACTATTCTCTTCTTTGAAAAGAGCAGCCTAATAGCATTATAAATTAAATATTCCTTGAATGTAAGATAGATCATGAATATATACATATGTAGGTTAAATTTAGACAAACAATTTCTAAAACCCTCTTTTTCCTCTTCAGAGTTACAATTCTATTAATACAAGAAGTGAAAAAAAAATGCAAATTTGTTGATTGTTAGAACTAACAAAACGATGTTATAACAATACCCAGAATACTCCTTACGTACCACTTCTAACATGAAACATGCCTCCTCATTTCTAGCATCTGCACACGAGCACAAAACTTCCATATAGTGGTATTTCCGTATCAATGTTTTGTATTCCCTTTCTAGTGACATCTGTTCTGAAACTGTCATGTCTTTGACAAATCAAAAATATTTTGCATCTGTTGAAACAAGAAACAACAAAAAATATAGTGAAATTAACCTAGTGTATATATACATGTACAACTTTGGCAGAAAAAATGTATATATATTGATTACGTCAACTTAAGGCTGTAGAGATTAGCAAAAGGCTGAGGAGAAGTTCAAACAAGTAGTGATATAGTTATGATGATTAATTCTTCAGGAATCATAATCACCGTTAAATCGCATTGCATCTTGATACTTCACTGAGAGATCATATTGCTATAAAAAAGTTATCCAAATTGTAAATATATTTCCATCCTCAAATTAAAAGTTACTTTATTACTATTATAAAATTAAAATTATATTTATAGTCCAGATGATGGATCTCAAGGGTTTAGGGTTTAGAGTCCATACCTGCTACCTGAATATGGGGCTCATAACAAAAAAAATGTTGCAATTTTTTTATGGTATAGTGTTCCAGCAAAATTTCGTTTGTACTAATTATATTAGTACGTTTTTATTTGAGGGAAGACAATTAGTTTGGTGTTAAGCATAACTACTTGATCGAACAATGACTTTGTTATCACTTACTAAAATAAACAAAAACAGTGTAATGAGAAGTCAAACAAAAATTCCTATTGGTACAATTTTCTTCTATTTTGTTCAAACAAAAATAGTGTAATGAGGAGGGTTTGTATTTGCCTTTTTACTGTGTACATGCCTTCTTGTTGGCATTTTTAGTGCATACCTTTAAAAGTTCCAAAATGTGGTTGTTGACTCGATCGGATTCTTGCTATGCACCAAAGAGCTTGTCGAAAAAAAGGATCCCACATGACAATGGTGAAATAATAGAAAGTGAAGAAATTTGGAAAAGTGTGATGGAGAAGTCTACAGTGAAAAGTACATAAAGTGGAGACGATAATAACGAGAGAATGTTTTTATATTCATTAAATATTTTTATATATTATTTTTTTAATTAATATCAAGAATGTTCTCTAGGAAGCTAGCTTGTCCTCTATGCGCAGTAGAAAGTGAATGACCCAGATCTGTTGTGCTATAGGAAATGGCCGGTTGGATGTGATAAAGGGCGGTGGGATATTATAAGTTGGGAAAAGTATGAATCTTGATGCAAATAGAGGGCTCAGATTTGATGATAGTGAAGGGAAACAATTAAATGTTTTTTTATCAAGGGGCATTAAAGGCGCTGATCTTCTTTTCATAAAGTGACATTCTGATTAATTTATTTACGCCACTAATTTTTTTATTAATTAATGTTAGCTGCAGATTCGGAACATGTACAAATTAAACAAAATTAATGATTTGTTCTCTATAGTTTAGGAAAAGCAAAAATCTTATACAAGATAAGCAAATTTTGCTATATATGGATCAAAATTAATTAGATTGCACCATTAATTATTGAATTCGTACAAATCAAATTTTGTTTTTTAGAACTTGTGTGGATATATACCAGACTCACCCACTTTACAAAATAATCTCAAAACGAAGTACTAAACATTAACAAAAGAGACAAAAAAAACAAAAGGGGGTTACGAAATAATCTAAAAACAAATTTGTTACAATATTTTAATCGACTTCTATTTTTTTCTTTTCATTGCTAAGTATTCTACATCGGTGTTCTAATAAAGGGCGTAAATAAGGGGTTGTAGAAGAATTGCACATCTTTATACGCTGGGTGATTGATAAATAAAGAGTGTAGATGTCAAGCGCTTTACACTGATATTTTCTGCACCGAATTTACTAAATAAAGGGTGTGTAGTCTTTCTTTATACACTGATTATTATAAAAGCCAATGGAGAATTAATCCGAAGGGTAAGATCGGCGTTTCTACACTCAGTTCTAATATGATCGGTGTAAAGGAGGTTGCAGAAGATTGTTTGTCCCGTAGTGCTTGTATTTTTATCGAAAGATATATGTTCAAATCTGACATAAAAAAGTTTGTACATCGAAGTGCAAATAATTTGAATTTTATATTTTTTTAGTTCAACATTTTGATTTAAGTTTTTAGTAAACACTATCACAGAAAAGGTATTTAGCACCATCTATTTTATACCCATTGTTTAAAACATGGGTTGCTATAAAGAAGCTGATATTAAAAACTTTAATAGTCGTTGTTAGTAATGATCGATATAAAAGATAAAATAAATAAAAAGTTCGTTTTCTTCTATATATAAGTCCCACAATTCCTCTCTTCTCCTTTCCAAAACCTTAGATTTTTCCTAAGTAGCCGCCATAGACGACCCATCTCTTCTCCTTCCCCAAAACCCTCAAACCTATATCTCTTATCCTTCTCCTCCCAATGTCGGCTATACTAATAAAAAATATTTCGTCTACACATCTCCTCCACAGCTTCGCAACTTCCTCGACTCGCACGGTGTGCCTCAACTCGTATCCATACAACACACCATCTGTGCATTTGTTTAATTTTTCTAAATTATTCTTCTTTTGCTTCTTTTGCTTCTTTTCTTTTGGTTGATTCTTTAATTTACTAGTATGTTCAATGTTACTATTTTGTTGTTAATTGTTGAGAATTTGGAGAAAATTATTTTGCTATTTTCTTGAAATAATATTGTATAATAACTAGATTCAATTATTTTGTTGTTCTCTTGAATTTCACACTTATTTGAATAAAATCAGGATATAGAATTATGTGGTTGTAATTTGTAATGGTTTTTATTTGCGTTTTTAATTGGCTGTAATTTTAATTTTTGGAAATGTGTGCAGTCAGCTAGCTTTGGTTGCTTGAGAAACCCACGTGTGTGGCCAACTGGCTTGCAGATTTCATTTTTTTATTTTTTTCTATCTTTGATATCGGTTCTTTTATAGTGGGTGTTCCACAGGAACCGCTATAAATGGGTACCTTTATACGAATTGTTAGTAACAATATGTATTAAAGACTTTCCCTTTTAATATCAGTTGCTATATACATTTTGCAACCTCCCCCTTTAACACCTGATGTACAACCACATAAAAGTTATTTTTTAACCGATAATATAGATCAATTCGGTGGTAGTGAAATTTTCAGATAAAAATCTTTTATGATACTAAATTTCACTATTTTTTTGTGTTTTTTGCATATCTTTTATATTTTTGAAAGATGATCCTCTTTAAAATAATTGAATCTAGTTATTATACAATAGTGAAATTGATATCTTACACAATTCCTTTAAAAATAATTGAGCAACTTAATTTAAAATATGGAACTCAAAAACTATAAATTGAATTTTTTGAACTTCGGTCCAAAGTATAAATATTTTTACGTTAGTCTATCTATATATAAATAATATCTCTCTGGCATTTTCACATATGAGGAGAGATCAGATGACCACAACTCTAAATAACTACAAAGTTATCTCAATCATTTTTTTTATTTTCAAAGTCCAAATTGTCGATCCAAATCGTTGAACATGATCTCCACAATAAAATACGCTCTCAGATAAAATTTTACATTTTTTGAATTTTTTTTTACTATATATTAAGATGGATGCAAAATTATGCCAAAGTAATAATAACGTGAACTATTGAATTTTGTACCCATCTTAATAAATAGTAAAAAAAAAATTAAAAAAATGTAAAATTTGATCTAGAAGCGTATTTTTATTGTGAAGATCATGTTCAACGATTTGAATCAACAATTTGAATTTTGAAAATAAAAAAAAATAATTGCGATAACTTTGTGATTATTTAGAATTGTGGTCATCCGATCCCTCATGTTCATATATAAATGGCATACAACGCAATATATTGCTTAAAATTAATGGAACATTCACGTATAAGCAAATTAACGACGGAGGGCAATTGTGTCTAAAAAAAGTGTTGACGCTACCTGTCCAAAACAAATTGTTTCCTGTCCACAGCCACATCCGCAAAATTTTCGGAAAAGTTCTCATGAAGACTACACCACACAAAAGAATTTAGTTTAACTTGCCATTTTATGCATGCTCCCGATAGAGCATGGTGTTAATATCAAAATTAGTGGTGTTAATATCACGCGCCTTTATTTAGTCTATTTTAACACGCTATACTGTACCAAGGAAACTGCGCCGAACAACACTTATATAACTCGCGAGATTGCGACATTAGCACTTGCAAAAGAAAAATTATAGGAATTCAATAACGAATAGGTTGACAACTTGTTTTTAAATCAAGCCGTTCCACAAATTGTTGGCATATTGCCTTATGGATCGAATGTATATACCAAAAACATTTAAATGCAAATCATTGCAAGTTTTAATTCATTTGATGAACTGCAAAATGTGCATCAATTTTTTATTTATTATTTTCAGGTGTATTATTTGCATAAAAATGGATCACATTTCATCAAATTGTAATTAATTATCTTTTTTAACACATTCTCGCTTCGTGGGCCTTTTGTTGTATCAAACAATGCCTCGGAGTTGTCGATTGCAAAATGATCTTGAATTTTACCACAATTTGTTTTTATAGAACTTTTGCAGAAAATCATTAGGAGATTACTTCAAATGATCTCCGATGGACATGAAAGTGCTGCAATATGAGTAGAGGTGACATAATCCGACCCGATCCGATATTTTGATAAGTCAAACTAACTCGAACCCGACCCGTAACCCGAGACGAAGCGACACATGAGTGATACGAGCCCGACCTTACTCGACCCGAGACGACCTGTAACCCGAGATGGCGCGACACATGAGGACCCGAATGTTGGGTCATGAACGGTTCAAACCCGTTAATTAGCTTAAGCTGCGAAAAGACCGTAAAACAAAAATTTTACTTCTAACTTAAACCAAGGATTAAACGAGGTATGTCAGATAAATTATCGAGGGTGTCCACCTCCCATTTATCTTTGGCATCAAAACCCGATTTAATCATTTTACAGATCTACTCCATAATTGATTTCTAAAACTTTAATATACTTACAAATTAAATAGATTAATATAATATTTATACCTTGATCCAAATTCGAATTGGATTGCAACAGACTCGGAAGACAGAATCTGAGAAGCTCCTCTCTTCGGAGTATCAGACGTCTGATATCTCTATCGGTAATCCACCAGGACTGATCAGAGAGACGTTTATTTCTTCTGCCAGAAATACCGTAAACCGCGGAATTCTGCAAAAACACTATTCACCGAGATAAGGACTAAATAAATATATTCACGACTCGCAGTTATTCAAATATGAAATACCGCTTCTTTCGCAAAATACTATTTTACGAATCCCGTAAACAACCGTAATCGAGATAGAGAGAAAAATATATTTATCGATTCGATCCTGAGTTAACAGATACGAGTCGAATGAAATTGTATTTTTCTCTCTCCCCATGCCCCTCTATTTATAGGAAAAATAAGTAGGCTGGCCGATTACCAAAATACCCTTGAAAAAGTGAAATTACCAAAATACCCTTGTAAGGTCGGTTAGGACAAAATATTCCAAAAATTATTTTCAAAATTATTCTTTATGCCGACCTCCTTTTTTATTTATTTTTAATTAAGGTTTTAATTTGATAATGATTTTCATCTCAAATTCAAAACCATAATTAATATTTAAAATCTAAATTAAATATATAAATATAATTGTTCTCAACAATTATATTTCTCAGAGTTCGATATCAGTTTGGTTTCGGTATGGTTTTATACAACGTATCGAATATGTTTATAAATCAACTGTTGTTTTTGCTTGTCATCTTATATGACATATATAATTTAATTATATCATATATAATTTATTATAACCATCTTAATATTAATTATAACCAATTTAAAATTAATCAGTAAGATTCTCTAATTAACTCCTATACGGTGTGACCCAATAGGATTCTCTAATTAACTTCTATAATTATATGAGACATCTAACATCTGCACTATGACCATCCAATTACACAGATGATGTTGTACGATACAATACCACAATCTTCTAAACTATTTTAGTCGTGTTAATTCTTTTGTTTCACGGTGTCATATTAGTTTCAAGGTAAGTGTGTCATCCTTGCAAACTTAATCTTTTCTCGATCTTGAGCAGATTTATCAAATATAATTACTCTTGCAATTATACTGCATGCATATAATCCTACTCTATCAAGAGACTCAGTGATATTGTAACTCGTATAGAGATACGAGGGACAACAGTACTTTTGGTAAACCATCACTACCTCAGCTAAGCTATGTATACCGAAAAACTACCGTTATGATTGCGTTTTACCGACAACGTTAGATAACAATCACACATACACATCTCTTAGTAGGAAAGATGAATACCTCATACTTTAGAACTTAACACTGAATGAAAACATTAATGACACATACACAATTCCATTTAATGTTTCATTCGAGGTCTGTCAAATACCATGTTCCTGGAACATGTATTTATGTGATTATTATGTGTTCCTGGAACATGTATTTATGTGTTCCTGGAACATTTATTTATGTTTCATTCGAGGTCTGTCAAATACCATGTTCCTGGAATATGTATTTATGTGATTAAAACGACATCTCATGTCTATGGTCTGTAAAACTTAACCATTTTTTAATCCACATTCTAATCTTGTAACGGTAAGTTAGTGTTCATGCTAATTACTTTGGTTAGAGACTTTTAAGAGTATATATCATCTATATTACGAAGTTTCACAATTTCAGCTATTGACTCTAGTCAGATAAAGGAATGATCCATAAATTAAATAATACTCAAGACAACAAAATGACAATTTATTAATTACTCAATTCATGAAAACAAAGCTTTATGATAATTTATCGTATTATTAACTTCTAGATTATTACAAACTAACACCGAACCCGATCCGACTCGAGACGATTCGTAACCTGAGATGAAGCGACACATGAGAATTCGAACCCAACCCAATCCGACTTGATCTGATACAACTTGTAAAGTGAATGACGACTTTGATATCATATAATGATGATGTTTTATCGAGAAAAAAGAAATACGTCTTCTAGGCATCCCAATTAATCATATCGTCGTTACTGGTGAGGTCGCGAGTTCAAACTTTAGTAAATTCTGAAGAGAAAATATTTAACATTTGAAATTAACCTCGGAAAAAAAGAAAAAAAAACACGCCTTTTAAACATTTCAATACATGACAATTATCCCGCTTGTTCCATTTTTCTTTCCAAGTTTTTTTCTTTGCACAAAATATCTACTTCGTAAACAATGGAACTAGGTTAACTGATTGTTTGTATAACATCATGAAAATAGGAACAATGTGAGCAAGTATCTAATCTAATATACTCATGACGTAACATTGCGTCACTATTTATTTCCACAGTGCGAATGAACAGTGGTTTCACTGTTCACCACTACAGTAAAATCATTGTAGTTTTTTTCGAATTTTTTTATCGTTTATTTTTTATTTTTTTATTATTTAAACGATTTATTATAATTTTATTATTGTAATACGAAAGTTTAAAATTTAACTTTTTCGCACGAAGCGCGAGTCGTATGTAGCTATTTAAAGTTGATAGAAGAAACACAAATAACTAAAATAAAAAAACTTAATATGAATTGAGTAATTACAAGTAGTGCACACCAGAAAATAATCATACTAGATTTCGTGCTAGCGCTCCGCGCGAAAAACTACAAAAAATGCAATGGCAAAAAAAATAATTGAAAATTTTTAAAAAAATTGCAAAAAAAATTGGAAAAAATACTGTTCATAACTCCTGTAAATAATATGTTCAGCTTTTATATACGTAGGATTATTTGAAAACACTTGGACAATAATATCGTAATGATTGAAAATAATAATAAGGATCGTCAAAATTACAAACTTTTACTGGAGGGCTAGTTTCATCATAGTTTCATTAGCTTGTGAGTTGTGACAATATCTAGTAAAAATAATTATGCACAAGTGACTATATCTTTTAAATCTAAAAATCACGGCCCAGTCCAGCAAAGAAATAGCAAAGAATATTGAACAGACCAATTTTCACACTATAACCCTCATTTCTATTTTCTTCTCTACCCGCGAAATCTCACTGTTCCCTCGAGAGATCAGGATTTGGGAATTCTGTGTTGGTTTTGGCTGCGCCATTATCTGAGATGGCATCGGCCTCATCTGGCACGAGGCTATGGCGAACGACGTTTCTGACATTGCGTGACGAAACCCTAGCTTCGCCGGAGCCAGCGGCGCTCCTCTCCCTCCTCCGACGCCTCCTCCTTTCCGCTCCATCTGACTGTCTGGTCTCCGGCGCCGGTCTCCTCCCTCCTCACGAGGTCATCTTTCCACAACTCTCTAAAAACTAGGATCTCTCTGTTTCTAGTATGTTAGTGGTTTAAGCCATAGTTTTTACTCAGATAGCTGGTAAGGCTAATCAATCAGAGAATTAGGTAATGCACTAGCATTAATTCAGTTCCAGTAAGCAAATGAACTCACTAGAGCATCTCTCTCATACACGAAAAAAAACAAATTTTATGGTTTGCTGATCACAACTGGAGCACTGGTACTTAGACTTTTCTAGCATAGCTATTCCATACTGAAAGCTAGTGCTTCCTTACTGTTTCCAGGTGATGGCAGATGTGGTGTTTCTCACTGAGATGGGAATTTCAGTCTTGAAGTGTGAAGGTTCGGATGATGTGTTATGTTTCATCTTGCGTTTGGTGAGAAATATTTTAATATTTGATTGTCTTTATGATAGTTTGCTTAAAGCTATTATGAGCTCAAGCTCGCAAAACAATCAATTTGGCTTCAAATAATTAATTTAAATCATTGATCTTCATGGACTTGATTAAGTTGCTTTGTAATGAATTGATTTTGATGCCTTCCTTTTCCAATAATCTGCCCTCTTGGTCGTATACGAAATAAAGACAAAGTAAACACACTCAAAACATGAGAAGTTTGAAACATATATGCTTGGCTCATTTGATTTAAGATCATGGTTTAAATTTGTCATTTGAAAGCCAATATGCTGTTTTTTGAGATTTACCTTACTGACCTTGGTGGGCCTAGCTCCTTATTTTCGGTCTTTTACTTTTATCTGGTATTCCCTTCTTAGTGTTTAGCTTTTGGCCAATTGTTATTGCAGATTCATAGCATCATGTCCAAAGTTTGCCTGGACATCAATGCTCCTTTTTGGAGTACTCTATTGAACTTCCTAGAAGCAATATTTGCACGTCTAGATAAAAATTCTTCACAGAATGATTCTTCCACTGTTGGATCTCGTACCATTAGCACTATAACCAACTCCTTAGCCATTATAAGGTTAGCTCAGATTCACGGTGAGGTGGTTATTTTAATTATTTTCAGGATGTACTCCAATTTTGTTGAAAATTGGCTGAGAACTGATTTCCTTTGGTCAAGCATTAGGAAATAATATTAGATATGAAGATGATTCTTCTTTTTTTTTTGTTTCTCCTCAGTTCCATGGTCAAGGTCTATCAGAGAAATGCCTCTTTATCCGAGAATTTGCAGTTAACTGGAGTTCTTATGTCCATTATATCACTCTTACATGTTGAGCTACTTAATATAAACCAATCGGGTGATTCCGGGTTTGTGAATCTCAAGCGCTCAGACCTATGGGACATGCAGACCAGTGCATTTTCTCATTTGGGAAAGGTGCTTGCACAAATTGGGTCAACCATGTCAGCTGATCTGTGGCAATCTATAGTTGAGGTTGTTTTTATCTCACATGAAGTAATTATATATAGTTTTCTTTCTCTTTTTTTCTTGATAAGGAATGTATAAACTGTTATCGCCAGTATCATTTTTATTAATAGAACAACCTCTTACAAACAAAACAATAGCTTGTATCTCACAGCTACAACACTTTCAAAAAGAGAAACCCAGATCAAAAAACAGATATACACCTACTGATGTTCCGCTAGTCTTGTACACATCCTTGGGCTAACAGACTGCCCTACTTAGACTTTACTTACCACACTGACAGAGAAAGGGAACTTGCGACCAGTTTCAGTAAAACATCCATCATTCACCCAAAGCATTATCCCCAACTGTTACATACAAAGCAAAAGAAAAAAGAAAAACGTTGTGCATCCGAACATGCCATATAGTCTGGCATAGGAAAATTAAAAAGAGCCCTCCACAATTGCAAATTTCTCATCAGGATACTGATCCTAGCCACCCATTCATTGTGTAGCATTCCTTAGTCATATCCCTCAGTTGTGAACTGATCTCCCTTATGCCAACTATCTTAGTAAAATGCACGCACAGTTATTGTAAGAGGGAAGCCAGGTAGTAATTAGATATTCATCACCTTCAAATAACTACTGATTTCTGGTACCTGGTAGTGAGTTACTAGTACAGTTGTGATCTCTCAAATTGTAGTCCTTTTTAAGGGAAGAAATCTGGGATAGTTCCTATGTTGTTAGCTATATGCTGCTTAACATTCTTTCTTTTAGTTTAGGTTTTGAGAAAAGTGATGGACTTTCTTGCATCAAATAATCTTGTACTAGAGGATAATGTTATATCAAGGTAACTCCTATGCTTGGTTTATTATATATGTATTGATCAGATTCTAAAATATATTTTATCTTTTTGCACATGAAATCACAGTGCTAATGCTATTAACCTGTCTTGTAGATTTTTAGGTGCATTTCTTCATTGTCTCCATTTGGTTCTATCAGATCCCAAGGGCTCTCTAGCTAGTCATGTGAGTGCAAGTTGATCTCCTAATATATCAATTAAGGGGAATTCATTATGTACTTGTAAAGTTCTATATTTTTCCTTTACAAGAGGGAGGGAAAGGACAAATTTGTCCTTAGAAAAGCTGATAATTATGTACTCGTCTTCATTCAGGCAGTTAATATTGTCATTTTAAATTTAAGATGGCAGGTTTCGTGCCTACACTCCAACTATTTTTCATGTATGGTATCTCAGCTGTTAGTACAACTAGTGAGTTGAAGGAGAGGCGGTCTTCATCCTTGGCAATGAAGTCAGGGATGACTAATAAAGCCACTAGTACTGCTTATAAGCCACCTCACCTCAGGAGAAAAGAGGCGTTTAAGAATAACAATTCATCAGATTCAGCGTCTAGTTCAAGATATGATTTTTCTTCATCAGACTCAGATCATAGTGATACAGATACATATGCAAAAGGCGGTGATCGTTACAGGAGCTCAAAAACTAGGCTTAATGCCATATATTGCATACAGGTTTGTGTTTGGGAAGAAGGTTTAACACATCTCTGGAATATTAAGAATGCAAAAAGACATCAGTGGGCTAATTCCCTTTTTGTACCTTTCTTAATCACAAGGATCTCTGTCGTGCCGATGCAAAGTCTCTCACTTCATTTTGGGCCTTGCTGTTGCCTGAGAATGATGTACTACAACCCAGGTACTTTAAAAGATTTGTTTTGTTCTTTCATTTAAAATTTTTAAGCTCTGAGAATTCTCTTAGCTTTCCAACAACAACTGTTTCTTCTTTTACTCAGGAAGAATCAAGGAACTCTTATGACATCAGTAATTTTTGATCCTATAATTAAGGTACATTCAGCTTGCAATATTTCCATTGCTCTATTACGTATTTGTATTTTAACCAAAAAATTCATCCTTGATGTTAGCACTTTTTCTTTTTACATATTTTTGGGTATAATGGGCCAAATTTTCTGTACTATCGCTTGCTCTTTTATCCGGGTCCTGCTAAAGCTCACTCAGTTTCACTTGAATATGTCTTACTCCAGTTTTTTATAATGAACAAAATCACAGTGAAAGAAAAAAAAAACACAAATTAAAAGAAATTTTGAAACATGTAGTACTGAGATGTACTAGAACACTTGCTTATTCTATAATACTTCCACTTCTATTTAGGTACGGCTTGAAGCTGTATCAGCTATTGTTACTATGTTAGAGGGACAAGCTCTGGTACTTTCACAAGTTGCTGAGTACAAGGAATCATCCAAACCTGGATCTTTTACAACTCTGTCTAGCTCCCTTGGAAGAATTCTAATGCAATTGCATGCTGGTATGCTATAGTACTCGAATTATCTTCTTTTGCTCAATAACATAAACATTTTAGAGAGTCACATGAATGGATATGCATGAAAAAAAGAGAAATAAAGCGGACATTGAGGATTTGCCAGTTTACGTCATATATTTCATAGTTGTCTTGTGTGGCAGGTGTGTTACACTTGATACAGCAGGAAACCCACACTACACTGGTAGCCTCGTTGTACAAGCTTCTAGTTATTTTAATATCAGTCACACCGTATGTATCTTTCATTACTTTTCTCATCTTCTGTAAATTTTCATCTTAGACGCTGCCGACTGATTATACCTTCTTTTATATATATTATATATATAACTTACAGATATGGTAGAATGCCTTGCGAGTTGTTGCCAACAGTTATTTCCTGTCTTTGTAACCGTATTTCAAGGAATGATGTGCTGAAGGATGAACATTATGGTCTTGTGGTTAGCATCATTTTTAGTGTCCTTCTTAACATTATAAACAAGCATGAACAAATGTTGACCAGCTTAATGGGTTTACCTGATTGACCAGGTGAATGTACTTAGTTGCTTGGAGATGGCATTTTCTAAGTCACCACCTTCAGTTAATGCATTGAAGTTACTTGAAGGAAGTTTACAAGGTACTGTTTGACTCTATCAGAATAAATAGTCTTTCATGTAAATACACTTGTTGCTTGAACTATTTTTATGGCATGATCATATGATTTCTCAGGCCTTGTAGTAGTTGATGAGGAATCAAGTGTATTTACTATGCTTTATACTTGCTTGGAAAAGGATATGCACCTAAATATCAAGTGTGAGGCTCTCCAGGTTCTCTCTCTCTCTCTCTCTCTGATTAATCACTTATCAAAGCAAACAGTAACACAATTTGTAGCAATAGCAACAAAATAACAAATTAACAATTTAAGGGTTCTGCTGGGTTCACAAGGTCTCCTATCAATTCAAAATATCATCAATAGTCCTAGGTCTCTACAGATGCTATGCAACAAACTAGTAAGCCAATACTATAAGAATTTCTTCAGGAAAAAAAAACTGAATTCCCTTATTTATTCGTTGATGTGTGTAGTTGCTCTATTTAGGGAGGAAATATTTGTATATTCTATTATTCTGAAGGAAAAATGAGAAGCTGATGGCAATAAGATACAGTAAAAATGTGCATGATATTTCTCATATTCACGGGTGTGAATGACACTTTTCTAGGGTTCAGATGAAATGTCCTTTGTTAAGTTGGCTCTTTTGCACCCAGGTTAAACTGATTGTCTAATTATTTACTCTTTACTTGTACTCTTTTTGGTTGACTTAGGTATTGAAGGCTGTATATCACAATTATCCAAGCACAGTTCATGCAACATGTAGACAAGTCTCGAATGTCGTTGATGAGTTATTACATATGAGAAATTTTGATGAACCTACCTTTTATCGCTCTAAAGGGGATGTTGACAAAAATGCAATTCCTACTTTTGAGAGATGCATTGCTTCTGCAATTAAGGTAATATATTTTGTTTTCTGTTGCGGGGAAAGTAAAATTATGCTAGTTCTATTTGTGTAATCTGGTGAAAAATACAACAACAAGGGAAAAAAGAGTGCAAAGCTTCTGTTTTTGGGGATGAAAAACACATCTGATTCTAAGACTGAGTTAAGTGCAAATCAAACAGTTTCTTGTTTTTTTAGAATACTCCGAATGTTTGCCGTTATACACATATATTACCAATATTTGTACGACACCCAAATTATTGAGATAATTGAAAAATGCATTGAACTTTCACAATATGGTAGAATTAGTAAATGTTGACAAATTTTGGCCCCTACTAATAAGGCATTGTTTTCCTAAATAAAATATCAACTGAAACCAAAAGTCTTCTAAGTTAGGTTTCCACTTTTATTTTATGTAGTTACTGCCATAGAAGTTAGTATCTTATGATACGCGATGCGTATCTTACGGTTCAATACGAGTCAAAGGACGAGAGGTACATATCTTACAATTCGATACGAGTAGTGAAATTCAAGGGTGAGTCGCCATTGCCCAACCACCTCGATGTCGACGATTGATGATAATAGTGCTAGTGATAATGATGATTTAGATGATATTTTTAGTTAGTAAAAATGGTGATAGGATCATAGTTTCTTTTGTTAGCAAATATGTCATTTTGTGACTTATTAGAACATGAAGCTAGATTATTTTGTTGCTTACTAGAAGAAAAGATTGATATCCATGTAAATACCTTAATATGCAAGGAATTTACATCGATATCAATTGACACTTATCAATATATATCTAAAATTACGATGGTTTCTTTAGTTATTTAGATTTTTTTGTTAGATACTAATTACTATAATTCTTTTGTTATTTTAAAATAGCTTAACGTATCTTAACGACACGATACAATACAAAATCCACAAATACACGATACATTTTACGATTCAACTACTATGGTTACTGCGTATAAAGCAATTCTGTTTAGTTAAATGTGAAAAATTAGGCCAATTTATTTGTCCATTATTAATAATTTCAATGATTTTTAGAATATCCCAAAAGAAATTTTGCACATAACATGCACACTTGCATACTGATGGTGGGAAAGGAGATCACCTGGATGTTGTGTATTAAAGCATACACTCAATTTAAACAAACATTCAAAGTTATTTTCAAAGTTATTTTCATGAATTTTCTCGATTTTTTCTTTTCTTTTCTTTGCTTCGTAAGTTTTGAATATGACTCAACTCAGGTCATGGATGAGTGCCTCAGAGCAGCATCTGGGTTTCAAGGAGCAGATGATCGCCTGGAGTTCAGGTTAATGGACATCCAACAAGTTACAGATAAAACCCGTACAAAACGGGTCTCATCTGCTCCATGTTTTGAACTTGACCAAAGCTTGGATTCCTCAAATAGTCAATCTGATGTCGACATTTCTGTTGGTGTTGCATTGTGGAATGATGCTATTGAAAGGCATCTACCAGTTTCTTTGTCTCATTCTTCACATTCAGTAATTACTTCTGAAAACTGTGTCTTTAATTATTTTCTAGGGTTGATACTATGAGGTGTTAATAAAGTAGACATTTAATTTATATTAGGTTAAGGCTGCATCAGTTACATGTTTTGCTGGCATGACTTCAGCTGTTTTCTTCTCATTGACGAGAGAGAAGCAGGACTTTGTGATTTCTTCATCCGTAATTAATTCTTGCCTCCTTCCATTGCTGGCATATTACAAAACTTTTTTATTAACTGAATTATATCACAGTCACATTTTAACATATGTATTAACTTCCGATTCACTTGTAGATTGGAGCTGCTACAAAAGAAGCAATACCTTCCATAAGATCAGCTGCTTGCCGTGCCATTGGAATTGTATCATCTTTTCCACCAATCATTTCCAAGTAATCTTTTGATCTGGCATGTTTCCATAAAAAAACCCTGGCATTGCGAAACCAGAAAGGATGAGATGACTTTAAATTTCAATACTCATTTTATAATGGGTGCTTATTGGTCATGAGATTAGGAAGAGAGTATTAGATTGTAGAAAAATAGTTATAGTTTTGATATCTAAAAATTAGTTTTTGGCATTAAAGGTTCTGCAATGGTTGTTTTTATAGCAACTGCACATTATTAATACTTTCTTCCCATGATTAACTATTTTACTTTTTAACAGTTCAAGAGTGCTATATGATTTTATTCATGCAGTTGAGCTGAACACAAGGAATCAGTTAGCCTCGGTATTATTAATAGCTCCTATTTTCTTTTTCATTTGCCTCTACTTCTTAATATACCTGATGAGGCTTTCGTAGTTGGAGAAAAATGTACACACTGAAGAAATAGCAAAATGCAAAGAAAAAAGGGGGGGGGGGGGGGAATCTACCCAGAACATGGTTATATTGATAGTTCAATGCTAACACAATATTTTGGTACCATGAACTGTTACAAGTTTTTAAGCTACACCAGTGTATTCAAATCAAACCCAAGGTGATTCTTATTAAGAGTCTTAACGAAATTGTTGGTTGCGTTTTCACAAGTTTTTATATACAACAACAACAAAGCTTTTAATCCCAAACAAGTTGGGGTGGGCTAGAGATGAAACCAATCGGAGTAATGAAAAACCAACATAGATGATAATAATAACAAATTGTAGGTATAGTGTCAATAATAACAGTAATAACACTAATTAACTGCAAGCAAAAACTGCGTCTTAATATTTTTATTAATTTTCTTCAGGTGCGCATTACTGCTTCCTGGGCTCTTGCAAACATTTGTGATTCTGTTCGCTTGAGAGAAGCTGAGTTCTGTAGAGAAGATGTGCCCTGTAAGAGCCTTCATCTTTGCATAATTTCACTAGTAATCACAACTGAATATACTTCTTACCGATTTTAACTTTATGGTGGAGTAGATAAGCCTACCATCTTGTTAGTGGAAAGTGCACTGAGATTGGCAAAGGATGGTGACAAGGTATATATTTATTTATAAGCAATAATTGTCATGGTATAGTTTGGAAAAAAAGAAAAGAAAAGAAAAGAACAAAAATGAACATTTTGATGTGACACACTACTGTTGTTTTGCACTTGTTTTAAGGAAATTTGAATATCTGGGTATAGTTCTTAGTTTTATCTTTTATATCAGATAAAATCAAATGCTGTACGAGCTCTTGGTTATCTCTCAAGGTTTATCAGATTTGATGATCTGTCTAGTGCACATAATGAACTGAGGTACCTTCTTTTAATCATATTTTTCTGTAATAGTTTTTAATTCTTATTTTTCTCTTCTGGGTGGTGCTTGATATCCTTCTTGAAATAGTAATTTGTATCCTTCTTAACTGAGGCACTGGTAAATGTTGGAAACCTAAATTCCACAAGCAATCGAAAAGAACAAATCTGTTGACCTTTGTCAACCAGGTCAAGGAGACAATTGTTTTACTTATATTATTTTCCCTTTATTGAAACAGTTTTCATTGTAATGGAGATTCTGACTTGCTGGAAAGGATGGTGCAAGCCTTTCTCTCATGCGTGACAACTGGAAATGTAAAGGTATCCTCTTCAACACTAGTAGAGTAGCTCTATTCTGTTTTCTTTTTTCCCTCTTTGTGGGAACCTTGTCAACCATAGAAGTAACTCTTTGATTTATCTACCCACTGAAAGAATATCTTGCAAAACAGAACAAAATGGAAAAACAAAAGACTGTTAAATATTTCCTTGTTTTTCTCAGCATTTGTAAATATATACAATATGGTATTGATAGTCTTCAGTAAAAGACCTTGCCAAGCTATTTCAGCAGAATCCTTGTGATTATAAAATATGCAATATCTTCTCGAGAAGAAATATTGTTGCATCTTTTTACCAAAACCATGTATTGTTGGATTGTACAGATTACAAAATTACTCATATTGTTTCTTTTTGAAATATTTAATTTTGTTGTTACTTTGTGTAGTTCGTATTATTGTCTGTAACTGCTAAATGTATATTTTCTCTAATTGAGTTTCATCTGTAGCCTACCCCAACTTGTTTGGGCCTAAAGGCTTTGTTGTTGTTGTTATAGAAGATGACAAATTTTATATGATTTTTTATTCAACAACTATTGGGGATTCTTTGAGGTGATTCCATCTTTGTCCTTTTGGTTTTTTTTTATGCACGTCTCTTATAAAGCAGGAAAATGCTTTGGGTTTCTTGATATTGTTAAGATACCTGTCAAGCTGTGATAAGAAATGGCTTTTATCATTTAATTTCTCATTACATTAATTTGTTTTGTCTATATAGGTCCAGTGGAATGTATGTCATGCATTGAGCAACTTATTTATGAATGACACATTGAACTTGCAAATAATGCCTTGGTAAAATTTTATTTCCAGTGTTCTGTAATAGAAAGATTAAAATAAATTATTACTTTTAATAGCTAAGGAAAATTAATTATTTCTGACAGGGCACCAACTGTCTTTCGGATTCTTCTGCTACTGATCCGTGACGCCACTAATTATAAAATCAGGATACATGCAGCTGTTGCTTTAGCTGTTCCTGCTTCCCGGACTGGTTAGTCTTCATCTCTGTGTGCATGTTTCTATGTATATAATTTTATGGCACTTTGAATGGTTTATACGGACTTGTGTATCTATACAATCTTCTCAATCATATAGATGCTACCTGTTGAATTGTAAAATGTATCGTGTATCGTAGTATTTAGTATCGTGTCGTGTATCTTGTATCATATCGAATTGTTTAAGATATGCTAAATATCCTTGAAATCAAGTAATATAAGTAGTTATGAACGGATCTCACTAAAAGAAAGTTTCAATAACACATTATATCATATTTTTATAGCGTAACAATAAGTAGCGTGCTGTTTGAACATTTGATAATAATGGAAAATAATGGATGGACATACTAACATAGCAAATCATATAAGTAGTTATTAGTAATTTTAAACATCAACAAAATGTTACTTAGTAATTCCGATACCAACCTAATTGCAAAGTTCTATCCTAATTTCAAGGTTCTATTCTAATTTTGATACCATTCTGTTCTAATTTCTATTATATTACTAATAGCATCATGTTCTGTTTATACTCTATAGTCTATAGCATCAAATAAATGAAAATAAAGAAACAGTTGGAAGAAAGAACTCACACTGTAATTATTAATACTAAGTACTAACAATGTAATCAACCTTAAGGGCTTTTATCAAATCAATAAACTCTAATTACTATCATTGTAACAGTTTACTAATTACTAACACTGTACAAAAACAAAAATTCACAGAACCTACTCTTACATAGCAAGGTTGTCAGAGATTTAATTGTAACATGGAGAAGTTCTGATTCCTAGGTTTTGTTTTGGTTAGGTGTAAGTTGTAAGTCAGTGTACAGAAGGCAAAATAAATCCCTGAGAACCTTGCTATATTATTGCCGTTGTTCCCCCTTTTTTACCTTTTCGTTTTAATAGTTCAATTGCAATTAAGTTATAATTCAGTGTACAATGGCAATAATGTTACCCCTAAATTTTGAAGTACCTATCTTATTGATTCTTGTACTTTACCAAGATTAATTTGAATATACGCTGTTTATAAGTACCTGGCGATGGGCAACAGAAAGGGTAAGCTTGGCGATCGCGATTGAGCAACAAAAGAAGGTGAAGATTGACCATCGTGCAACAGAAGGTGTAGCCACTTCTCTCCGTCTATCTCGTTTCTCTCTCTATTTCGCGCAGAAAGCAACTTAAGGCGATGCAATGCAATGGAAAGCTAGGCGCAGAGAATATTTCAACTGGATCGCATTTTTATTGGTCAATAGCGACCGCTCGTATCGTACAATATAGTACGCGCATCGCACTGCTGAGTTGTGACGATTCCGGCGATTCTCTAACCTCCCGATACGAAAAAAGGCACAGTTCGCATTGATCGCAATTTGCTTGCACCAAATCGTGTGATACGTATCTCGTATCGTACAATACTAACATCTATGGATGCCACAATCTTGACCAACAGTCGAGCTTTTACCAAAGATTTATGGAAAGCATGTTAGGTTCTTAATCTTAACAGTGCTTGTGTTTTTCTTTGACAATGTTAGATTATGGCAGCTCTTTTTCTGATGTGGTACAAGGAATAATGCAAATTCTCGAGACGTTAAGTTCTGACAATTTGCCGAACCAATCTAGTTACAAATACAGGGACAACCTTGAAAAGCAGGTCCATTTTTTTTATCTAATTACCTATTTGTATGATGAGTAAAATTATAGTGCTTGCGTGCTTGCGACCACATATCTCAAATTTTAAAGTGCAAACGGTTCGGCCATTCAAAACGTTGTTTATACTAAAATTTACTTAGGGACCAAAATTTCAACTTTTAGTATTTTTTTACTATTTTATTGGATGGATGCAAAATATATTGATCTACCGATTACAGGCCTCTTCAATTTAATGAATTTTTAACTCAGACGATAAAATAGTAAAATATTTTAAAAAATTGAAAATTTTGGTTTCTAAGTAGATTTTAGTATGAACAACGTTTGCAACGGTTCGGATCGGTTGTTTGCACTTTGAAATTCAAGATATGTGGCCCTCAATCTTTTTCTTATTCTTATCATTAGTATAATTCTGAAACCCCTTGCGCCTGCAGCTTGCATTTACTGGCTTACACTTGATTGCACTTATATCATGTGATGAAGACCAATCTGTCAAAGATTTTCTTATCAAGGTGTGTACAAAGCATAGTTTATCTATTAATTATTTTTTATCTCTTCACCAAGATGACTATAGTGCAATTATGAAGAGCTGATAGGAGAACAAGTTGATACAGATACTCCCTTTCTCTTTCATTTTCTTCTCAGAAAGCTGTTTTTCTAGAAGATTGGTTAAAGCCGCTATGCTCATCCTTCAAAGATGAGATTAATCAGCCTTCTTCAAGTAATGATAATAGTTCTTCTGAGGTAAGAGATCAAGAGGCTCATTTGTATGTTACAAACAAAAACATACTATCAAAATCTCTAGAGGCATTGTACAATCTTTATGAGAGCTCAAGACATCAAATTGTTGCAAACAGGTTTCAGAAATTGGCTAAGAGCTTGTCTTAGTTGGGTTCATGTATTTCTGTATAATTTTGATTTTATATAACATTTTTGTGTTAGGTTTGAATGTAGAAATAAAAATAGGTTTATCAAAATAGAAATTATAGATTAGCACTTCTTATACTAGGATGAGCTTTAATCAACTTCCCGTTCTATTTGTTCAAGAGGTGAAACATTTAGAATTAGGTGCAGCTAGCCATCAAGTTTGATGTGTTGATTTTGTAGTTTGTACTTGGTACTAAAGAAAACTTTACCTTTTCCTTTTCTTTTTTTTTATTTTATTTTAGTGCACAAGTAGTCCTCATGACTTGGAATAAGATTGGTGGTTCATTTTTGCTGTTTGAAACTTCTAATTACCAATGCTATAAAGTGTTTTTGTGATGTATGGTACACAAAAAAAAAAACAAGACCCTCCTGAACTTTCCGAGTTTTGACAAGTTGCTTGAATTTTTATTTTAACTAAACACTTGAATTGTACAATTGTGACAAATACCTCCTGCTGTACATTTTAATCTATAATACTATATTTTCTTTAAGTGTGAAATGACTAGAATGTCTTGAATTTTCATAAGTTAAATGTTCACAATGCATAATATTTTAATTATCACACTATTATTATCATACAAAGACTTTATTTTTATTTTTCTCTTTAAAAAATTGCTGGAGTCTCCTCCGTCAAGAGAGGAAGAACCGACTCTGGAGGGGTGTCTTGACTAGCAGCAATTGTCTCTTCAGGAGTGGATTCAGGAAAATTTTCAGAATGATTTAATATTTCGGTTTTTTTTTCAAGGTGGTTCAATATCATGAATATTTAAAAAAAAAATTAAATTATAAGTTTATTTTTCAGAATATTTTTTAACTACATGATTAATTTTGAAACTTTTTTTTTCAGAATGAGTCAGTTGACTCACCATGGACAGTAGTGGCTCCGCCCCTTTGTCTCACCATGGGCAGTAGTGACTCACCATGGATACTGTACCTGATCAAACATAATTTGCTTGTCTATTTTGCTTTCTCGTAATACACTTATTAGTAGGTAATTGCTTACAACTACAAAAAAAAAATAATAATAATTTGATGTAGAAATTATCAAGGCACCTAACTTCCTGAAAATTTCACTGTGCTGGTGAGGATAATCGTCCACATATAAAATAGTGAGGTAAGGTCAAATTACCGGTGTTTTTGTGTGTTGGATAACAGAAGATAATAATTTGTAAAGTTGAAACATAATTGGAAAAAAAAATTAAATAGACAGCAGAATTTTTATCACTCAAATTTATGTCAAAATTTAAAAATGCCAATAGTATAGAGCATCCAACTGAATTTTTGGAATCCCGTGAGATGTTTTAAATTGAATAGTATTTAAATCAAATTAAATTTTATTTGTTTTATATTCAATAATGCAACCTCTCTTTATGTAAAAGAAGAATAACCAAATATCCTAATTGAATTTGACCCGAAATTTTGTAATTCTCGAAAGAAAAATTAAAAAGAAAGAAAAAGCAAACATCGCGTAGCAAAATAATAAAACAAAGAGGTTAATTTGATATAATCAAAATTAACTCAATTGCATCATTAATAATGACAAAATAATTTGAATTGTACAATTATTGACGATCATCAATAATTATAATTAGGGGACTTATTAACAGCTCCCTCTTAATTGTTCCCATTAACAATCATTCACTATAGGACAAAAAAATTTAGCCCTCGCTTCCTTCGCTCCTCATGCAAGTCTTTATTATAATCTTGCAATTCTTATATTATAAATTTATTGTAATTTTTCAATTTTGCTGCAAAATTGCTGTAATTTTTGCTCTAATATAAAAATTTGGAAGTTCTAATATAGAGACTTGCAAAGCAAATTTTAATATAGAGACTTGTTCTCATATAGTAACTTGCATGTTTTAATATTAAGACTTGCATGTTTCAATATTAAGACTTGCATGTTTCAAATATTGGAGATTTGTAAGTTTCAATATAGAGACTTACTTGTCATAATATAAAGACTTGCAGATTCTAATATAGAGTTGCAAATTTAATAATGAGACTTGTAGTCTCTAACTCTTTATTATAGAGATTTGCATGTTCTAATATAAAAATTTGTTTATTATAATATAGAGACATTCTTAATCTAATATAAATATTTATTTGTTATAATATAGAAACATTTTTAATCTAATATAGATACTTACTTGTTCTAATATAAAGATGAATATAGAGATTTGTTTATTATAATATAGAGACTTGATTGTTATAATATAAAGATTGCATGTTCGAATGTAGAGACTCAATTGTTCTAATGTTAAAACTTGCATGTTAGAATATAAATAATTGATTGTTCTAATATTAAAACTTGTCTGTGATAAAAGCAAGGAATGAACTGAGAGAAACCTGAAAACAGTTCGATTGTATATCTATGAGTAAAGTTTCATGTACAATGTGGTTGTAGTATAATGCGGGTGCAAAGCAGACAAAAACGAAAAAAATACGACAATTGCTCGATTTTGCGAATATGAAAACAAAAACAATTAAAACGTGCGACAACTAACAGATTGAATCAAACAAGTTAAAATATTAAATGAAAGTGTTTAGGTATGAGGAGAAAGAGGTGATTGAGGAAAAATGAAAGAGCAGAAGGATGCGAAAGGGAAAATTTTGTTGGAGGGAGGCGGGGAGACAAGGTCAGTAACATTATAATTACACTAATTAATTTGTGTTCACAACAATCACTCAAACAAGAGGAGATAAATCTTTATTTTGTGTGTGTTTTTATGTGTCTTCAAATTTATATATTTTATTAAAACTAGTAATCGTACTCGTGCCAAGCAACGGGAGACATTATGAACGAAAAAGAATCATTTAAATTACATGTTGATCAAATATTATTTTTGTGTGTATCACATTTTTGTGAATTATTCGACCCATATTCAAAAATATGTGTTCTTGTCAAGTAGTTGTATTAAAAATAAATGCTTGGAGAAGTGATTTTACAATTTTTCGTCCGTATTTATTTTTCAACTACATAACAATATAACATATACATGTAGTGCACAACAATTTCATTTAGACGATGATTCTCTAGGTATCACCGTTGTATTATCTAACTAGAATTTTCGCACATTAACTCCACACCCATTGTCCCTTTTTCGACATACTGGATATGAGTCGTCTCTTTAAAGTGTTGACTCATTAAATTGTTTCGAAAAATGAAATCTACATCATTTGAGATCACCTTGCATGCAAGGACAATTAGGATTCAGACTTCCACATGGTCTATGAAACATGTGAGTAGCAACCAGCTTGTGCAACATAGGGTTTTTTTTTGGGTCGAGGATTTCAGCTGACACAAGTTGGTCGTATTGATTTGAATTCGTTCTTATGGAACAGATAATAACATAGGATAATTTCTATAGTATAGTATGATGTCCGTGTCATGCAACAGATAATATTTTTATTTTATTAAATTTATTTTTTAATATTTTGTGAATGCATTTCAATTATATTCTCATGACAAGTTTTATAAAGTTATAACAATCACATTCTCGATAAATGTTAATATTTCCTAATATGTTAATGCATTATTCTCTGATCCAAATCTTTTTTTCGGTGGACTAAAATCTGATTTGGGGGATACAATAACGAGCAAATATATATAATGTAATGACAAGTCATCAAAATTGACAAGTTTATGAGCACATTCAATTGTTTTTGTTTTCTTTTATTTTGGATTAAGGAAGATGAAAGATGAAAATTAGAAGAATACAAAATTAACGGTTGTGATTTATTCAAACAACCGATCTAACTCATAAAACTCCAAGCTCTTTTATTATTTATATAGTATATATAGTATAATTATGAGTATCATAACGCCAATAGATTGATACTCATTAGCTGAAAACGAAATCCTCTCCTATATTTTTTGGGCGGCGCTATTATAAGCGCAATATTTCCAATTTTCAATGCAGAGACAAACTTTTTTTTCTATTTTTTCGATTTTGCTTCTAATTAAAACATGTAGATAGATATGCACTGTCAAGATAATGAATGCGTTGTTACTTTGAAAAAAGCAAGCGCTATTTTATGATCTGAAATTCTACTTGTACAAAGAAACTATCAAATACATATAAATAATTTAGCTTGATACATTCTCTTATTTCTCGTCAGAATTATAATTTCGATAATGATCAATGCCTGATACGAAATTTATGTTTGAAATTATATTGAAAGAGTTACATATTAGTAAATATAAAACAGTTATGTCTGAAAGCTGGTATTAAATTGTTACTAAACTATAAAGTATATTGATAATAGAAATGAGTTTGTTTTCCATGTCAAATATGTTGACATTAGATGTAAGTTGTAATTTATATGTGTTAAAAATATCTAATATGCCAAGTATTATTGTATGTATCTGAATCTACGATATTGAAAGTAAATTGTGTTGCATTTTTTTTAATGTAACACAAACTCAAAAAGTTGATATTGTATGGAAAATTTAAAAAATTATGTAATCAAATATTATAAGAGTAAAATGTTCAGCATCAATTAGCACAATATTTTCTAAAAAGAAAAAAATCATGTTTTCAAAAAATGTTTAACGTATGTTAACCTTGAGTCGATCATTTAATCGTTAAACTTAAAATGAAATTAAAATATAGTTAAATTGTAATATAAATAAATTTTTAGATCTATTTTTCGAATATGTAAAGTACCAATTTATAAAATTTTATGCTTAATAGTAATGAAATTATGAAAGAAATGCAAAAATAATAAAAGTAAAGTACTTAAAAAATTTACATAGACAATTACACTATTATATTGCTATATCCAAAATATTTTAAAAAGTGAGAAATTTATAGAGTTGAAACAAGACTTATGGAGTAAGTTCAAATTTTTATTTTTTCAATAACTCAAATTTGTTCCTATTCATCGCTGGTTTTTCTAAATTACTCACATAGTATAATAAAATGCACCAATAAAACTTCCGTTGAGCTCAATTTCTTAAACAAAATGGACTTAAAACATTTTATTAGCTTGAATAACATTTAATTGTCAAAAACAATTAAACTCATTTTATTCTAAAAATTACAGTCTAACTTTTTAAATGAAAGTTAAAATTCGTCTTTTTTGTTTTAAAAAATTACATTTGAATTATGGATTATATTCCATTAGAACCATTTTATACTCATGCCGAGTATATCACAGTTGAAAACGACATGATTGATGTACATTGATAATCAAATGACAATATGTGAATAATCATTCTTATAATACTTATCATATATAATTTGTACAAACGACATTATTGTCCTTATAGAATCAAGCATTGTGTATTAGTATCCTCTAGTTTGAAGGGTATTTTAGTCCATAAAAAAAGTAAGACTATGACCAAATGGAGAACTCTATTTCTTAGGTGCTTTATAAGACAGTATAGATTAATGAATGAATTAGATTTAGTTGTATAAAAAAGTGTACGTGATGAATGACGTGGATTTTGAAACACAATAAAAGCACATAAAAGTGAATACATTATATTCATCCTCAAACAAAGATATATACTAAAATTTGAAATATTTTCTTTTATTTTTAATAAAGAATATTATGTCTTCATTTTTTTGTGCTTTCATAATTCTTCTGAATCTACACCATTCATTAAAATTAATGAATGATTTAGATTTAATTGCATAAAAAACGTACCTGATGAATAATGTGTATTTTGAAGATACAATGTTATTATTATATCCATCCTCATTTTTTATTATCTAATTTTGCTAGAATTAGTTTGTCTCCAACTGAGAATCAGTCAAAGCAGAGAATCAAAGAGATAACTATCTTGTTTATAAACAAATCTAAACTAAGCAATAAACAATCATTATAGTGACACATTTGACGTGAGATTTTGGAACTCCCGATCTGATATACTGATCAAGATTAGAGAAGAAACAGATAAAGCACCGCGAACCGCGAACCGCAAACCGAAGAGTGTAGAATATGCGCACCTCGCGCCTTTCAATAGCTGAGCTGTAACAGAGAGCAAAAACACATGGGGGATTTGAAAGAGGAAGAGCTTCTGGAAGAAGCTTCGCAAGTGGCCGAGAGAGTGCGGGAACTGCAAGATGAGATGGCAGCGACCGGCGGGCGGAGGATCGGCGACGAGCAGTCTCTCCGGCAACGCGCCTATGCACTCGATTCCCTCCTACGCGAGGTCTCCTCCTCTCTTAACGCTAGGCGTGCGGAGCTTGATCCCAAAATTTCAGAAAAGGTGAATTTCCTGCAAATTCTCTTTGTTTTTTCGTTTTATGTGTATTGTCTGGGGAAGGGTGTCGAATAGAGAAGAAAAGGAGTTGGAATGATTGGAGTTTGATTTCTTAGTTCAAAAATGGAGAGAGATTGAGAGAGAAGTGCTTTGCAGCTCTTTGTATGTGTTACATAGTTACATTGGGACGTATCAAAGGGACAAAAGGTGGAATTGGCTTATATTTCGTTTGTAGGCATTGTAGTTATTTTCTATACAATAATCATTCGCAGATTGATGAAGAATTGTACAAGGCACAATCATTTCTTACCGAAGGAGATGTGGCTACTCTCCTCCCTAGCAAAGCTCATGGTTTGCATTTGATCAACTTTATATCAACTATTGATGAAATTCATATCACAATTTGTTTTATCGATAGAAGTATAACAGTTTTAACTTAGGCATATGGAATAAGGCAATGATTGCTTTAATAGTTAAGTTTGGGTGAACACTACAACATTTAAATTCATAAGATTAGTCTTATAAACGGAACACTGCAGTGATTTTTACAGAAACGGACAGTGTTATCAATGTATTGCTCTATTTAAACGTCATGTAATGTACTCCGATTTTTTGGTCTGTTAATTATTAAATATTGTTTTAAGTAACTGTGTGAGACTTATTTTACATTATTAGGTCCGTTTCTAAAGATGTTTCTTGGGCCATTAGATGTACGGGTCACAAGGAAAGAGGAGAAACTTAAAATTAAAGAAGAGTACTACAGATACAGAGTACGTGCTATCTCATATTAAAAGATTGCATAATATAACTGATGGTTCACCATCATTTTTTTACCTTTTGTTTCCTTTATTAAGATGTTTTGGAATTTCAAGATGTACTCATCTTTCTGTGTAGGATAAAACTGCTTTCTTGTTTCTTCTCTTTCCATCGACTCTGCTTGTTTTGAGGTCTTGGATATGGAATGGATGCTTCCCAGCTTTACCAGTTCAATTGTATCAGGTAAATTACCGTAAAACAAACATTGAAAGCATATAATATCGTTGTAAGTGCTTATGTTCACAACATTTTTTTCATGGTGAGATGGTTATATACTGTAGGCATGGTTGCTATTTTTGTATACAAACTTAGCATTGCGTGAGAATATCTTGAGAGCTAATGGAAGTGACATTCGTCCTTGGTAGGCAAAATTTTATCTTAATCTTAGAATTGTAATATTATTTTGTGTTATTGGTATCAGAAAAGCTAACACTTGCATTTTCGTTAGGTGGATATATCATCACTACTGTACTATGTTAATGGCCCTTGTCAGCCTTACATGGGAAATAAAAGGAGAACCTGATTGTGCAAATAAACAGGTACTTGTTGCTTCCCAATTGCCCATTTTTTCATTTTTCTACAACTAATATATGAGATTAAAATCCTATATCAATTTTATTGCAATCGTTTCACAGAGAGGTGTTCAGCTCTTTTTGGCATGGGCTATTCTACAAGGCATTGCAATGCTGTTACAAAATAGATATCAGCGGCAGAGGCTCTATACTCGCATTGCTCTAGGAAAGGTGACTTAATTTAAGCACTTTTGTAGGACAGTCATTTTATAATACGGGTACCTATATGCTAGCATGTTCCCACCTTGTCGTGGAGCTTCAATCCACTTGTTAATATCCTTAAAGAAGTCTCTAGTAGATAGAGGAAGAAAAGAAAGAAAAAGGAACAGAAAGAACAAAATAGGGTTCTACACTCGCATTGCTCCAGGAAAGGTGAATTAAATTAAGCACTTGTGTAGGATATAGGCATTTCATAGTACTGGTACAGTGGTACCTATATGCTGGCATGTGGTATGCTACTATGTTTCCACCATTTCAGCAAGCTTCAATCCTCTTGTTAATATCATTAAAGAAGTCTATTGTACATAAAGGAAGAAAAGAAAGAATAAAATGGAACTGTTCATTAGCAAATAGATTACCAGCAACATTTAGAGGTTGCTATGAAAGTCTTTAACTTACTGATGACATTAACTTTTTTTTCAGGCAAAAAGGATGGATGTCGTGTGGGGTGAAGCAGCTGGTGTAGAGGGTCAGCTATGGCTACTTTACCCCATTCTTTTCACTTTACAGGTATAAATCTGTTAATCGAGCTCTACTAGTAGGAGCTAAACCTGATTGATTGAGGTTATTTGTGATTTTATTTCAATTATCAGGGTTTTGAGGCATATGTTGGGATGTTACTCGTTAATACAGCTTTGGTTGGTGTTATTCCTCAATGGCAGGCAAGTGGAATTTCATTGCTCCTTCCTTTTCTTTTCTTATTGTTTTATTTATTCTATTGGAAGAAGCATATCTTCCCATGGATATCACTAAAATTGCAATTTGATTCTTTCAAATCTGCATCTTTGGCAGGTTATTGTGTGCGGGGTACTGCTTGTAGTGATGGCTGTGGGCAACTTCGTCAACACAATCCAAACACTAATTTCTAAATTCAGGTTCAAAGCAAAAGTGAAGAAAACAAAAGCCAAGCATGATCTTCAACCTGATTTAAAATCATCTTGACTTATAGGAGTACAGGATATTTAGTTCGTTAATTTTCAAAATTTTCCCAAGTTCAGATGTTGCTTTTTAATACCACAAGTGCAAATATTCGGATCTCCACTCTCCTTGAGGAGACTTGGCAAAGTAGTTTAATCCACACGTCATTGTTGTTCTTAGGTTGTCTATTCTAATATTTTGCTCTGAAAGCCATGGCTGCATCATAAACATAATCAATTATTATGGTAATTGTTTTAATTATCATAATTAAGACATCAGTAGTTTACAGGAGTTGGGAGTCTATGCAAACTTATGAACTATACTGTACAAAGGTTTGAATTAAATGTATAAAGGTTTGAATTAAATGACTAAACAGGAAGTTGTGTTGATACTTGGCTGAGGAAGCATTTATTTGAGTAATAAATGTCGGATTAACTGGAGAGTTCTATTTGAAAAAAAGATATACTTGGCTGAAAGGACTTATAATACAAATTGCATGATGTATCATTATTGGTACGAACTTCCGTTATTTTCTTAATTATTTTTCATTGTCGATGCATATATAAATAAAAATATATTTTCTCCTCAAACAAATATAAGATTAGAAAATAGAATCTTAGAATTAACCATGATAGTGCACTAGTGCTCTCGTCGCCATTGTTTTAAAATGTGATGCATGATTGACTACATAACGCATAAACGACGTGATATGTAGATGTATATATTCTTAACAAACGTATAGAACATGAAGTTGAATAAAATTTTGTTATATAATTTTAGTTTAAGTAAAGAACACTAAAAAACCCGGGATAATTAAGATTTATTAATTACATATGATGTCATATTATCATTTTTTATGTTAAATATGAAGAATATAACAAAATTCAAGACTTTGTTATTGAATCTGCCATACATTTTCTTGTGCAATGAATATTCAATTTCTAACTGTGACTTCGCAATCAGAGTAATTTCCTGATTTTTTTTCTCGTCTTACTAAAAGAGGTTAGATATGAAAACATTTTTTTGATAAAAAATAATATTTTAGTTCTAGTGAAGTTGAAATATATCTGTAATACTAATTCCTTTGTCCTCTCTCTCTTTTTCATAATTAAACAAATCCTGAATATCTTTCGAAAAGTAGCAGGAACTAGTTCTTCATGTCAGTTGCATTAAAAAAGGTTAGTGATGTATGTACAATATTTATGAACTGATAGGATCATCATATACACAGTGCCAGTGCAATGATATAGGTCTGAGTCCACACATTATTTAATCGTAATGAGCTAAAGAATAGTACTTCAGAAAATCACCTGCATTCTTAATTTTCTATTAACTAACTCCTTTAAATATTAATAGTAGATCTAGCACAAAGAAAAAAGAACAGTATGCTAATAAAGCTTTTGACCTTCAATATTTACTGAAAGACCAATGAACATATTGTATTTATGGTAATCGAAAAAAGTTCCATTAAAGAATGAGTTCCAACTTTTTGCCAGCTAATCCCTGTTTCTTTATTATAAGAAACATTCAAAACTGTTATTGTCGCATTTGGGAACCAATTTTGCAAGAAGGCAGTTAATAAGAAGTTCATTGTATTCCTCAAGTTTGTTTCCTATGATGGTATCCAAGCAATTTTAATTTGTTCTGAACCAGTGAACATGTTGCCTGCCCATTTGCATAAATAAGCTCTCCATCAATACCACATCCCTTCTGAGTTGTGCCAGTTGAAATAATCTTCATCGACTTAACCTATGATTTGATACAAAATTTACTCGAATCAAGTTTTGTAGCACTAATTTATGAGGGAAAGGTGACCGGGATAAACATACATCATCCAAATACACTATTTTCTTACTGAATCTTTGCATCCGCTCATTGACATTCTATCAAAAAACTGATCACCTTATTTTTCACAGATGTATGGTAGCCTTATTGAATAAAAACTAAACTCCAAATATTCAGACTTAATTTTCTGTTCCATATGTCAGATGAACAACATCTTAACTATTTTTCTTCTGAAGGTCAACGATACTTATTATATATAAAGAGAGAGCATAATAGAATCATAACATGACAACATACCTTAACATATTCCACAAAAGGCAGTGAGAGATGCTGTCGAAACTGTAATGCAATGTAAAAGACGAGCAATCTCCACCATCCACTACCATGCAACAACAGCAGATCCAGGCTTCCATCATTGTGCGAAGATCTTGGTGCAACTATCTGAGAATTCAATCCCTGAACTGTCTTGCAAGCATGATTGCATACCAAAATGCCAATAAATTCTCCTCTTCTTTTCACCCAGTTTTCTTCTGACCTGCTTTTTGCACAGAGATTCAAACTCCATTGAGGCTATAAAAGTATAAATATTGAAAATAAATGTGTAAACATGTTTTGATTAGAATATGGAAATGGACCTGCTTGGTAATGAAGCATCATTCTGTTTTGTTTTTCCTCCAGTCGAAGGAAAGTACTCCAACTCAAAGCTATATTCAGGCAATGAAACAAATTTTAGAAGGCCAGCGATGAGGTATCTAAGAGGCCCAAAATACTGCCTATATTTCTCTGATAGTTCCAGAACATCACTAACAAAACCAAAGCAGGCAGCTGTTAGACCGAATTGCACCAAACCAGCCTCCATCCATCTGACCGCAAAAACATCAATGCTTGTCACACCTCCCTGACAAACCAGTTTTGGTAAGAAATTTATAACGAGTAACAAGATAAACAGTGAAACACTAAAATATAATAAAAATCCAGCAGGTTTTAGTTTAAGTTGATCAAAACAAGAGAACTATCATGCCTTTGTACAAGATTGGACCACTACAGCACTTGTATGGACAGTAATGCCTGATAATCCTAATTAGCCACTTAACCACAGATATGAAAAGATCAGACCAAAAAGAAAGCAGACCAAATAAACCCAAAGAAAGGGCAGATACTGATAAGTGCTTTACTAATCACATAACTAATAAGCAACAAATAGTTAATACCTCCACTATAGATGTTGCAGCCAAGACAGGATCCTTAATTCCGAGGACGCTCCATGCAAGAGAATTGTCAGAGCCAGTTGGAATAATGCCGATTGGCACAGAAGTAGCTTTATCAACGTCACTCCTCCTAAGCAACCCGTTAAGAACTTCATTTATGATGCCATCGCCTCCTACACAAATTATACCATCGGGACATGCCCTAAGATCGATCATAGAAGAAAGTGTGAGTGCATGGCCAGCTTCAGCCGTTTGAATCACTTGCATCTCAAAACCTGCATGCTGAATTAGTTTAAAATATGACTAAAAGACTAAAAGTAACCTGCTAAAAAATTAAAAAGAAAAACTACTCTAAGCTTATGCAGTTTTTGCAGATAAGAGCCCATTTTTAGTCATACTTGATGGAACCGCCCAGCACTATCAATAATTTCTTTGAGGTATTAGAAAATAGCACCAACTCCGCCTATGTATTACATAGCCGATCCCAAGCCCGGAAAGGAGGGTTGTGATAGGTTTGGCGAGCCAACGTAAAAATTCAACCAATTTATGGAAATGAAATCCAATATGGACTTCATTTCTTGCCCTCCCACAACTTGTTTGGGACAAAGGGCTTTGTTGTTGTTGTATTAGAAAATAGCACCCAAACTGCTCGTTAACTCGTAGGAGAATGCATATTCCAATTATCTATTAGCAATTTTGACCCCATTTGTGGTAAAACCTTGCTCTCGAGTTGAAAGCAAACTACAGTCTAGACTGGTTAAAAATTTAAAATATACCTTGATTTATAGTGGTACAAAACTATCAAAATATTTAGTTATTTATTGAAACGAATAGGTGCGTTTTACTTGTATCCCAACCAGGGTTTTAAGAATCGGCTGCCAAGACTGATTAAACTCTGTTTATTCGTTGGCGGTGGGTAAACAGTCATGTATAATGTACAATGTATTTTATAGGTAAAAATGATTAGTCGACCACAAAACACAATTAATCGACTGACAAATCAATTAATCGCCTGCCAAATTCGATTAATAAGCCAATTAATTTTTCAAATTGATTAAAATATAACAAATATGTGAATAGTGAATACTACATTTTAAAATTACTAAAATATTATGAATTCATACTATCAAAATTTTATTTATTGTTTTCTTAAATTAAATTGTTAATATTATATTCTTAAATATGCAAGTAATGTTGTGATTATTGAATTATTAATTTTTAATATATTAAAATATGAATGACAAATCGTTCGCAAAATTCCGATTAATCGACCGTAAGCGATTAGTCGCTTGACGGTACGCCTTCCCTTTTTTAAAACACCGATCCCGACCCTGAGATTTTAGTGTTATCAGCAAAAATCTAACATGTGTATTATTGCAATTACAGTAAAAATATGGTGTGATTCCTGATAATCTGATCTTATTATAGCAGTTTATTTTTGTTGTACTTTTATTTATTTGGGTCTTAATACAGTATTCCGGATAAATTCTTGTTTAAAAACTCAGAGATCATGTAGAATAATAGTCCGGTATAAATATGATATCAGTTGCGTGTATCCATTTGGTCCAATAGCAGCAGATATGGACCTAGATGAATCATTTCATATAATAAAACACTCAAAAAGTTCCAATTTTGAAAGAATACACACCTGAAGTATGGGTTGCACTTTTGATCGAAAAATTTGCAAAGAACGGCCATAACCCGAATTAGGGTTTAGAAACACAAGAACCTTGCGTGGAACTCGCCGGCTGGTAGAGACATCATCATTCAAGCAATTGCTAGACACGAACTCAGACTTTAATACTTTGTAGCTGTGTTTTCTCCCCCTTGAATTAAAAATTAGTGGTAAAGGCTTGCTACTTGATTGTAGAACCAGATGCCCAATTCGTGCTTTGGACTTGGAAGAAATCCGAAAATGTTTTATAAAGGGAGCAAAATTGGAAGTTTGGCAACATAGACGGGTATCTGTGCATACCTGTTAGAGATGACAGCAATTGATTTCAAATTAAACAAAGAATCTGGAGTTCATAATTACCTCAGACAGCATGGGAAAAACCATTGGTTATACAAGTCCTTACTCTTAAAAATTGTATAATAATTCAATAGATATCTATTTCATTCAACTGGCACACTTTACGTCACAAGCACAATCCGCAAATTTGATTTGCCGTAATTGCATCTAAATAAAGGCTTAAATTTCTTGTAGATTAACCAAACAGTATTTTACCATAAATTTGTTTTTCGTATACAAAATAAAGGCTTAAATTTCTTGTAGATTAACTAAACAGTATTTAACATATAAAATCAATAAGCAATTGTAACATATGTGGAACTTAAATTACAATATCAAACCAACAAAATCGAAGGCACAACGTTCGAACACCAATTTAATGCAAAATAACGAAAAGAAAGGAGCCTGAAAAATAGGAGAGGTTAAGCGAGAACCATACCAGATCAATTGCGCGTACGAGAGCCATTTAGATTTGCAACCTGTAGAAACTAGAAGCTCATAATACACTTGAACTAGTTCCGCAAGGTAGGTAAAGGGAAGGAATGAGGAAGGAGAAAGAGGAGAAAAACGAAAAGGAAAAAAAGGTAAGGGTATACTTGCTTATTTTGCACAGTTGTCGACTTGTCGCTTTTTGTAACATAAATTGCTGTCGAACTCCACTGACAAGGTGGCCCCACTTAATTAGCTTGAATTAGACGATTTTTTCTTAAATAGACAACAATTAAAAAGAGTAAAAATAACATAAATATGCTTGAATTTGAAGGCAATACACATTAGTAACGTTGGTATTACATAATTAATGGATACAATTTCCTCAAAAAAAAAAATTAATGGATACAAACCTGGCATCACAAGCTTCTGAAATTCTTTTTTTTCGAACTGGATCACAAGCTTCTGAAATTCCTTTAACGGGACGCTTGAAATGTAAATGTCGTATAGAGATATTTTTATGTGCATGTTTGGTTCTTCCGTGGATCAAAATTAATTATATTACAATAATAGTAATTGCAATTAAGAAATGTAATTAATGCTAATATTATTTTTGACGAAAATTTTAATTCGTAGAAAAACTACTTTAGTTTTATGGTGATTGAGTTTCCTGCTCCTCGGCTTACATTTTTTTATTAATTTTTTTTCAACAAAACTTTTGAAATAGCCAATATTCCCATCACAATTTTGAAGTAACCCGTGTTTCCCCATCAAAACTCAATATAGTTTCCCTTTTCCTTTTTTCATTAGATTCATTACAAATATTGTATTAAATAATACATATCATATATTAGACTGATGTTTTACCCTCGACATTTGTCCTTTGTGCCTCTTCATATATACTTGAGAGAATATTGTAACAAGTATGATTTGACTGTACAATGCACAATGCTAATTCCTGTTTTAAGTAGGCACGCCAATGAATATATAAATGAGTGCTTATAAGCATGTGACAACTTTCTCAAATAAAGAACCACTTAGCACCCGTTGTCTGATCTGCATTATATATGCTGTAAGAGGACATAGTTTTAGCATTGAAATAATTTTAGCATTTTCTCAATAATCGTTGTATGATCTGCAACATATACATAGTTTTAGCACCGTATATATTATTTCAGTTATACCAAAAGAAACGCAACTTTAGTTGGAAACAATGGAAGGTTTTTATTATTTGGTACCAGAGTGGCTAATTCTAGGATCTGGATTTGTATTTATATGCCTGGTTATTTGATGCTGTCATTGAATATTACAATTTGTCTGACAGTTGTTGATAGATGAGGATATTCTAGGCGGGCTTCGGACTGAACCATATCAATTATGAAAAGCATAACTATTTATTTAATGCCTTTTTAAAGGACGATCAAGCATAGATGTTGAATAATAAAGGTCTAATTACACTGAACCGTAAAGGTAGGAAATAAATACCAAGAAACAACAATACAAAAATGATTTTCAAAATGCAAAAACACTTATTTGATGGCTTTTACCCTCTTTAATGTGACATGCAATTGCAAAATGTAAAAAAGCTCAAGAATATCATAGTATCTTCTTTGTGGAAGAATGTTGATACTTGCCACTAACTAAACTAAACTCAGAACCAATGGGTACAATGGGAACTAACTAACATTTTCCTCCAACCCCCAAAGCCGACATTGCAAGTTATTTAATAACTTTCAAAACATGCTTCGGTTTTGGGCCATCAAAAACAGGACATAAATCAAGTTTATCTTGAAATAAACTAAAGATGTTTGAAAAATAATATTGTTTAACCTCAGAAAACTGTTATTTACAAAAGCTTTAGCTCACTTGCTATGTCATCTCCAGATGCTTGGAGCCACTCCTGCAATTTTAATTCTTGTTCAGATTTGAACTTGTCGTAGTCTTCTAATACTGAAGATGTGTCACAGGAATGTGAACTTTCAGCCAATTCCTCTGATCGGATGACCCCATCTAAACCCACTGGTGACATCCGCGGCCTGGTAACTTGCCCCTCCATTGGTATGGCAATGTCTTGCCGAGAGGTCCATTTGAAACTAGCTGCCTTTTGTTTTGCTGATTTGAACATGGCTGAGAAATAACTGCTATTGGATGGTCCAGTTGAACTAGAAGATACTGGTATGGAAGGAATGGCCCGAGAAAATTGGATGCCCCAGCTAGGGTTTTGAATCAACCTGAATTTTTAATACAATGGAATTATTCTTGTGTTTAGTTAGTAATAACACTCTAGACAAAGCAATTGGATCAAGAGGCATAGAATATTTATAGAATCAAAACTTGGATGACATTTCCCTTTTTATGCAATCAACCCCAACTACACAACTGGAAGCAGATTGCATGTACTAAATCTTCATTCTCAATTACGCTACTTAGCTTACAGCTTCATCAAACACCCAAAAATTCTATGTTTGTGCATTACTTAGCGGTCAATTTACCTTAATTTTGCACTTAGCACCACCCATGTTCTCAACTTAACCCAGATCAACCTTAGTTGTCTGTGACTTTGTGCAACTAAGCTCAATTTGTTCCGAAATTACAAAATCAGCACCAAAGGACATTGTTTGGTATGATTAAGCTCAATTGTCCTTAATATAACCCAAATTAAGGTCAGAATAAGCTCAGTTAAGCACACTAAACACTAAAAAGGCCACTGAAAACAAAAATATGTGCAGGTTGTAAAGTGAATACCCTCTCTTTGGTTGGGAAGAAGACATGATAACAAGAGATCGATTTATATCTTTAATCATGTCATCTGCAATTGGGGGACCACATTCTGCCATCAACCTCACCACACATATTGAATCCTCGATATCCTCTGTATGTAATGTTACCTCATGCACCTCCTCGTCTAATTTTCCCTGTATATAGAAAGAATTTCAATTAATTACCTTTCTATAAGCCAATCGATTCCTTTCTTCCCTCTTTTTGCAATCAAAAGAAAGGATTAATCATAAAACTGCTAAAAACCGATCAATCAAAACGAACCCTAACAGATAGAAGATTGGGCATGGAGGTTTGCGTATGCTGCTGCGCGAAGTAAAGCCCCACAGAGGGCTCGTTTGCCAAATACTTCATCATATCATCGACTCCTTCCTTCACTGTTCGAACAATCCAAACACGAATAAGGACATTAAAAAGAATTAAAATTAGAAGTGGATCAATCAAATCTAATTTGGTACCAGCTAAGAAGCCATCAGCAAGAGAGAAAGCGTGCATCGCGAAGAACAAACGAATGGCGGGAGGTCATAACTGATCTTGATATGGTAGGTTCAATGATATAGATAGATTATGGACAAAATTAACTTGGGAAAGTGAGAGGATCAAAAGATTTGGAAGCTTGTACAATGGAGACGGGAAATTGGTCGGTGTTTGAATGGTGGTTGGAGAAAGGCGAATTTGATTCGATTGTTTGGTTGAATCTAAAACAATTTCAAGTTTTCAGAGAGAATCTGTGCGAGCCTCCGACCAAGTACTGTGCACCGTAGGCATTTAATCAAGCAGATCCTAATTTCTTTTAGAAAATTATTATATGGTCCTTATTCCTTAATGCTGGTGTCTGAATGTAAGACTGTTTTATTCCTCAAATTATGGGAATCAAATCTAACGGGGCAAAGTACATGCTCTAATCAAATCACAGCCGTTCGTAACGGTCGATCGATTCATGACGGTCAGATCGAAACAAACAAGATCATGCTTGCCTCAAATACAAGCAGCAAATTCGAATCCCAAATTATGTCTAATACAGTGCAGTAATGAATAAAACAGGACTTTTACCTAATAACCATCTCTTGAATTCATTTCCTATAATATTTTTGAACTTTAGAAGGCCCACGTATTGTGCTCGTATTATTGTACACTTATACAGTGCAGTAATGTATATAACTCATATAATTCATATAATTATTTTCATAACACATATAATTCATATGTATTTTCATAAAATAATTTATAAAATTTATATATATAAAATAATATAAAATAATTTATAGAATTTTATGTATATATATCAGTTCTTTTTTTTAGTAAAAGCGGAAAAAATCCGTCTATTTCATTGAAACAGAAATTGTTTTTTTATCCTAAAATCTTGCATCATACAAGATATATAAGTCTCATGCATCACAACATCAAAAAATTCTAAACTCCCCTATGATGCAAAAGAGCTGCATCAAATACTACTCTATTACAGACCTTAGTTTTCAAAGTTTCAGTCTTCAAATCACAGTATCAAAAACAACCAACAAAATATAACAACATGTATCAAAGAACAACATCATCTGAATCAGTTTTTTCTATTCCACACCAAAGACCTTCCACATCTATTTTCAAAGGACTTTGCTCCACTTCCATCATCATCAGGCTTCCTCTTCCTTGAATAAGTCAAGGAAGGTCCTGCACATCCTGTGGAAACATCACATGTAGTTTGAAAAACGATGAATCTTTATTATTCAGACACCAGTACGAAAGAATATTACTGATTTGTAAGGCTAGTGTTCTTAAGCTTTTAGGTTTTTTATCTGTGAAACAGAGTTTATTCCTTTCTAGCCAGACATTCCATATCACAACTCCTCTAATTAATTCAACTAATAGAGTATCTTTTAATGGAATCATAACATCTATTTTTCATAAGTCTTCTAATTTCTTTCCATTGAATTCAAAGCTATTGTATCTGCCTATCCACTTCCACAATTCACTGATAAAGGGGCAATTAACAAACAAATGATCTATAGTTTCTTCTTCACTGCAAAATTTGCAGGTTGTATCTATCTGAAGACCTTTTTTATGCAAAAAGGTTTTAGTGAGAACTCTTTTTCTTCTAACTAACCACATAAAAACCTTAATCTTGAGTGGAAGTTTTGACTTCCAAATTATGTCATAACAACTTTCCTTAAATCCTCCATAATCTAGCCATGAGTACATGGAGTTAACTGAAAACTTACCTGTTGAGTTCCATCTCCAAATCATACTATCACCTAATGAATTGTCTAATTTGACATCAGGTACAATTGCTTTCAGTTTGTCAAGCCCAGACTTAAGCATCCCTACCATTTGTCTTCTAAATGACAAATTCAACATGTTATCTTTAAATGCTTCACTAACTGTAATAGTGGGATGTGAACAAACAATAAAAATATTTGAAAATAAAAGGAAAAATGACAGTTCACCTTTTCATCTATCTAGCTAGAAGGATGTATTACATCCATTTCCTATTTTTTTTATTGACACTTGTTGACATCATATAATCAAGGTATGATATATTTTTCCAAAAGGAAGAGTATAATGCAGCATTAGATGTCCCTTTGTATTTACTTTGAATAATACCTTTCCACAGCCCTTTAATTGAGTGATCATTAATTGTATCTAATCCACCATTTTGCTAGTAATGCTTTGTTTATTAAATCAAGGTCTAATACTCCTTGCTCTTTGCTTTTACACACTGTACTCCAAGCTATTGGGGTTAATTTTTTCTTTACAGTACTACCCTCAAACCATAAAATTTTCTTTTGATTCTGTCTATTCTAATTCTCACATTTGTAGGAAGCCTATACAGAGATAACCAATACAGTGGTATAGCTGAAATAACTGAATTCAGCATGATAAGTCTACCACCTAAGGATAGTAGCTTACCTTTCCAACATTGCAGTTTTTTTTTCAATTTTCTCTATCAATGAATTCCAATCAGTAGAAGAGAGAGTTTTGTTGTGAAGAGGAACCCCTAGATATTTGATTAGTAACTCAGCTAAGCTACAACCTAATATTGATGCTAAGTGTTTCCCTAGGTTGGAACAAATATTAAATGGGATTAACTCACATTTTTCAAAGTTAATCTTAAGGCCTGACAAATTTTCAAATCCTAGAAGCAACCATTTAATTGTAGTTACTTCCTTTATGTCTGCTTTGAGAAAGAGTAAAGTATCATCTGCAAAATGAAGGTTTAGAATGTGATCTAAATTATCAAAATTACCTATTCCTTCTAGAAGACTTGAGTTTCTGGCATTAGCCAATATAATGTTTAGTGTATCTGCTACAAGATCAAATAAGAAAGGAGACAGAGGGTCTCCATGTCTAACCCCTCTTTTACAATGAAAATATTCTCCTAAGTATTCATTGAAATCTATACATGTCTTACTACCATTAAAAATTGTTTTGATCCAAGATATCCATTGATCATTGAATCCTCTGCCTGAAAGTACTTTGTATAGGAATTCCCAATTAACTCTATCAAAGGCTTTTTCAAAATCAATTTTGAATAAAATGCCTTTTGTTTTACTAAGCCTAATTTTATGAAGTATCTCATTGGCAACAACCACATTATCAAGGATGAATCTCCCTTTTATATAAGCAGTCTGAGAGTGATCAATTAATTGATCCATGAAAGGTGATAATCTATTTGTTAAAAGCTTAGAAATGATCGTAAAGCTACAGTTAATTAGACTAATTGGTCTATAGTTTTTTATGATAATAGCATCTGTTTTTTTTTTTTGTAACAAACATATGGAAGCCATATTCAACCTTGAAATTTGTAGTTGTTGAGGGAAGAAGGCATTAACTATGGCCATTACATCCTGTTGCACCAGGTCCCAAAAAGATTGGTAGAATAAAAAGGACATCCCATCAAGACCTGGGGCCTTATTTGGGTTGCAAGACAATACAACTTTTTCAACCTCTTCTAATGTGAAAGGTTGAGTTAAAGAATCAGCCTGCTCTACAGCTAATCTATTTACTATTGGCCAGAAATCTTCTGCTAATTCTAAAATTCTTTCTTCTTGTTTTCCTAACAACTCTCTATAAAAGCTAGTAATATGTTTTTCTAATTTCTTAAGATCATATTCTAGTTCTCCATCAATTTCTAATGATAAAATCATATTTCTTTTCTTCTTGGAGTTTGCAACAATATGATAGAATTTTATATTTCTATCTCCTTCTAAATGTCAGTTCAGTTTGGCTCTTTGCTGCTAGTATAGTTCTTCATCATCATATATTTTATCTAAGAATGTGTGACATTCTTTAAGCCTATTCATTTCTAGCTGTTCTAGGTCTCTATGTTCTTGAAGAATTTCTAAATCTTCAATTGTTTTGGTATATTCAGTTTTTTTTTTTTTTTTTGAGATTTGCTCTCCTATTCTTATCCCATCATCTTAGTTTTTTCCTAATGAATTGTAATTTTAGCCTCCAGCTGTTACCTAAGTCAGAACTATCTAAGGTGAATGAATTCCACCATTTAATCATGAGTTCCCTAAAGCCTTCTTGTTCTAACCAGACCTTCTCAAACCTAATAGGCTTGTTTGAAATTCTTTTAATGTATTAAGAAGACATAATGATAGGATTATGATCTGATTGTATACTAGGCAATGATGTTAGTAAGTTATTTTGGAATTGATTATTCCATTCTATTGAACAAAACACTCTATCTAACAGAGCATAAATCTTTGAACTGGCTGATTTAGCCCAAGTAAATTTCCTATCTCATAATTCCATTAGTTCTAGATCAGAAATAAGGGAGTTAAATCTATTGCTAATTATGTGATTATGGGTAGCTCCATTTCTTTCACTTTTTTTCCAAACCATGTTAAAATCTCCTCACAGTAACCATGCAGGTAGAGATATAGCTTTTGAAATACTTCTAATTTCCTGTAAGAATTTTTTCCTCAAATCTGCTAAAACTGGTGCATACACAGTTGTAAAAAACCATTTGAATTGACCTATTTTATTAGTTATCTTTATAGTGATAGAAAAATCTAGAATTTGAATGTCTGAGACATCATACTTGTTGTCATCATAACCTACCAAGATGCCACCTGAATTGTCTATTGATGGTTTATAAATCCATTGAAAGTTGCCATTATTCAGTCCCTCTAAAGATCTAGAACTAAATGTTTCTTAGTTTTCTGAATTGCCACAATATCTATATCATGCTTAATTATATATTCCTTAAGTAGAATTCTTTTCTTTTGCTTTTCCTAAGCCTCTACAATTTCAATTTAGAAGTTTTACCATTTATCCAACATATGGTATAACCTCTAGATTGTTACAACTTTCCTGATTTTCCTTTTCTTTTTCATCCTCAACTAACAATTCATTGCTTATGTCTATGAGATCAATCTTTTTTTTTTGTGTCAATCCTAGAGTTATTCTCAGCTAGAGGTTCTAAAATTTCTACAAACTTATCCCTAATTAAAGATCTTAGTTTATGAACTATAGACATTCTAATCTCCTCAGTTTTTTCTAATGAAAAGGCACTAACTTCAAACATTCTAACTACTTCAGAATCTGTAAATTTAATATATGGAAAATTATCAAATAGAGGAGATAAAGCTTTTTTACCTGAGTTCCCTCTGCCTCTACCTTTTTGCTTCATCTGAAGCCTTAGACTGTATCTGTCACTTCCACTTCCTGAGTCCCTTCCTCCAGATCCTCTGCCAGCACCCATCTCTCTGTCACCTCCTTGATCTGAGTAAACTATATCTGCTATTTCCTCTAAAGGAATCTCTTCAGGGGGATCAGGAGAATTGGGTTTGACAGAAGAAGGCAGAGGCTTGTCAGTTTATGGTTGATGGGAAGTGTCAGAGTTTAGAGAGGAAGAAGATGAGACTTGCCAGTGAGTTGTTGCATCTACCTATTGTACTGATATTTTACCAGAGTCTGAATTGGTTGTCTTTTTTATTAGAGCAGAGTGAGGAGGGACAACATTTGGAGGGTGAACCTGATCAACCCATGGTTCCCAGTCTGGTAAAGGTTCAGCAACAACTAATGCCTAACAGTTGTCAGACAAGTCTTGAAAGGCACTATCTTCCACTACTTATTTACCTTTACTAGAACTTTTTCCCTCTCCCTTATCTGGTTTCTTGTCATTTTGTGATGGTTTAGGAGGAAGTGAGGAGCTGGGGGGATTTTTAGATTGATCTTTAGGTTGCCATTGAGTTTTCCCTCCTTGACTCCAAGGGTCCTCATTAGAATTTTCAGACTCATTCCTATCTATTTCTATACTAAGAAAGTAGAATTTCTTACCAGCCTCAGTATCAAACAACATATGTCTTCCCTGAGGAATGACATTCAAATTAGGAACCCCTATTTTCATTCTAAGCACACAAAAATCAGCATGAGTCTTGCTTACTGAATCTAACTCTACGAGGAACCCTCCTAATTCATGAGCTATCCTAACAAATTCATATTGCTTCCATAACTCATAAGGTAGGCCAGTAATTCTCACCCAAGTACTAATGGTTTTTACTGGTTTGATATTATGTTTCCCAGGATTATAAGCTTCTAAAGGAAACCCTAAACCTCCTAACCATACTTTCCCCTTAGATATGGCAGTACGTCGCCAACTTTCGTTTGGAGGTTCAATGAGGAACCTCTTACCAAGGATAGCTCTTGCTGTCCAGATCCATCCTTGAATCTGGAAAGCATTAGCCAAGTGATTCTGGATGAAAACAGGGCCTTTGCTTTGTTCGTCGTAGATAACAACGCTTCTGGCTAGAGTTTCTTTTAGCTTGATATTCTCAGGATCTGGGGTGAAAATGATTGTAGGATGTCGATTTGCCTCTTCAAGAACTTTCAGGGGAGGAGTAAGGTTTGATGATGAAGGGATCATGTTGTTCAGTTTGGGGTTGTTTGATTTCTTACACTGGAAAGATGTATGACCTACTCCACCGCACGAGAAACATATTGTAGGGTTTCTGCACTGATGAGCCTGATGACCCGTTTCCCCACACCTATAGCACACTTTCTTACCAAGCTCTCTCTCTTTTCTCAGATGAAGGAGTTTATTTCTCGAAAGATTAGAACTAGAGTTTCTGATATGTCGGAGAAGATGAGAGGGTTCAATATTAGATCTGGAGTTATGATTGAGTGACCTTTCGCTATAGTCTCCATTTCTAGAACTAATTGATTTCTCCGTTTCACTGAAAGTCTTAGGAACTGGATTCGCATTGAAATTGTCGGGAATGGAAAGAATTGGAACCGACGGAGAATTCGAAGAGGTTCTAGGATGTTCCGATGAATGAGCAGGGTGAAATGATCCTAAAGGAATCATAGGTGGGGCGGGTCGCTTTATCACAGGATTTTGAGATGGTTGAGCTACAAGTTGACCAATGAGATTGGCTACTTGCATCAGAGAATCTTGAATAACTTTGATGTTTTCCTGTTGGGCCATAATCTTGATTAAACGACGGCCTAATAACATAATTTTGAATGTCAATTGGGCTGAATCTTGATTTTTCGATCACGGGCTAAGAGCTGTGCAACTCAAACTAGCTAAATGAAATGCAAAACTAAGAGAAAGATTATAAAAGATAATAAAATATGAATAAACTAAAGAAATCAAGTAGTATCAGAGAAATGTATTAAGTCAGAGAATAATAGAACAAGATTATCGGAAAAGATGTTCTATGATCACGGAGAGTGTCGAAGAAGATGATCGGAGAAGATGTCGGAGAAGATGATCTTTCAAGCTTCAATCAGTCATATATATCTGTTCTGATTAGATTGAGCGAAGTTCAAATTTCAGATCAAGTTCAAATTAATTCTGATATTGATTAAAGATCTCCACCTAATTTAAAAAAAAATCTCCAGATTGCCATAAAGAGGCAATCGTGATAACATTCAACTTATTCTTGGTATTGATTAAAGATCTACAGTTTCTTTCAATTACATTTTCAGATTGCCATAAACAACCAAGTCAGGATAATATTCAAATTATCCTTGATATCGATAAAAAGATATGTTTAATAAATCGCGCGACTTCACGAACAAATGGCCATCTCGGAACTACTTTGTAAGATTAGACAACAACTGAATTGGATACTTGAAAAAAAAAATGTTCTTTGATCGAGTGCAACATATGAGATTAGAAGAGTAAAGTCATGGTTATTCTAACACTGTGTTTGAATGATCAAAGGTGAATAGAAAGGAAAGAAAATAAAAGAGGAAATGAAATGATAAAAAAGTTTAAAATTTTTAACTTCTTTTTGTTTGGATGACAAATCAAGGAAATGAAAATTAACTTTTCTATTTTCTTAGATAACCTCAATTACACTCCGATTTAGAAGGTAAATAATTGTTATTATAGGAAGTTAACTCATTCCATGCTTTATCCTTTACTTTCATTTAAAATTTTCAATCAAATAAGATTAATTATCTATTTTTTCTTTTCATTCCATTCCCTCCCTCTCATTAAACTTCATCCAAACACAGTGTAAGAGCCTCAAGATCTTTCACGTCCTTAACTCAAAAATATCATTAGACACTTTCAATTTTTTATTTATCACGTTTAATAATTTCTTTAATGATAAATTTAATAGGACACAAAAACTTTCTCTTTTGAAGGTTTTAAGTATTGTTTTGATTTTTTTTAATTGACCCGGTTTTATATATAAACATTGATTATTTTATTATTATGTTGAAGCCTCTTTGAAAGATCCAAAATATGTACTTACAAAATTTAAAAATAGAAAATTTGTATTTCCTACTAGATTTCGATATATAAATTATTGAGCAAGATAAATTAAAATTTAACAGTGTCTAATGATGTTTTTGAGTTAAGAACACGTGAGACCTTGATGCTCTTAGAAGCACCATAGCTTTATTTGAATTAGAATGACTTGAGAGAAAGGTCCTATAATATTATAAAATGCATCCCGGCTATGCTGCATCTTTTTTTTATTTTGAAAAACTCTTTCTGTATTATATCGATGTATAATCTCACATTACACAACATGTTTCATATAAATTGACTAAAATTATAGTTATGTAATAAATATTTATTATTTAATATAATTTTATTGGGTCATGAAAGAAACCAAGATAATATCATATGATATGCTACTGTTAAAAATTAAGGGAAAAATAGCTTCTTTCATTCAAAAAGTGAATCATCGTGCTTGACAAGCGAAGAAAGCAGTCTCACATAGATTTGTCCCTTCTTCTTTGGAGAACAAAAAATAATAATATTGATCCAATATGAAATCAAAAGTCAAGCATTGATAATCAAATCTCACATATGAACGATTATAATTTGGATTTATCAAGCCGAATAATTTCTTTATATTTGAATCTTGTGAGATACAAAAAAAATTTATTTTTAGAATTTTTTAAGTACTTGTTTTAGATTTTTGAAAGTGGTCCATTTTATGTATAAACATTGAATATTTTATTATTATTTTGAAGTTATTTTCAAAAATTCAAATCAAGTACTTAAAAAGTTCTAAAAATAGAAAATTTTGATATTCCACAAGATTTTGATACAAAGAAATTATTGAGCATGATAAATCGAAGTTATAACCGTTCGTATGTGAGATTTGATGATCAAGTACCGACTCCTTGGTGCTTGATCAAACACCATAGACCAGTTATATATATATATATATATACTAGTAAGTGATCCACGCGTTGCAGTGGATGTTATATCATATTGTAGTAAAATAATTATTTTTTGCCATTACATAAAATATAATACAGTATATTGATAAAATATATTACAATATTTTAAGTATTTCAATCATATGAAAATCACATACTAAATTTATTGATTTTGTCTTGATAATTTGTTCAGATTTATATTCAACAATTAACATTATTAAGAAATAAGTTTGTCAAGCTATTAAATCACACTTAATGGTTATTGAACTCCAAATAGAACGCACAAGTCTACTACATAGTGAGTTTGAATGCCGTGTGTAATATCCAATCCATTTCATATAACACAAGTTTGCCTTCGTCAAATTGATGACACAAGATCTCAGCCACATCTCTCTTCCAGATGTTGTAAAAGGAAAGATCACACCAAATACACCATTCACAGGTTTGGTTTCCTGATATGAAATTTTGACCAAAATAAAACATTATCGACTCAATAAAAAAAATTGACAGATAAGTCAGTACAGGGTAAACTGATAAAGTACATGAGCTTTACAGATAAATTGACCAAATTGCATCTTGCAACTCTTAGAACATATACATTGTCAGGATGCAAGCATTCTGAAATCTATGAAGTAATTATGTAAATTGCATGTTGTATATTCTCATTATAAAATGATGATCAACAAGAGTACCCAACAATCAAAATTGCCCAAACATTGTAACGACTAAAGCAACAGGTGAGTGACCTTGTCGGTGGAATCGCCAACCTTGTAGAACTGCAACACTACAAGCTTTAAGTTCTCTTGTGCTTGATCTTCTTGGGTTTGGTATATGCCTTCTTCTTCCTTTTCTTGGCTTCATCGCACAGGCACAACATCGGGTGCAGAGCCGACTCTTGGATGTTGTGGTCAGCAAGTGTATGCCCGTCCTCCTGCTGATTACCAGCGAAGATCAGCCTCTGCTGGTAATCTGCTGGATGTTTGGTCTGTTAACACAAAACACAAACACAAATTATAACTACTTATATTGTTGCCACAAATTATAACTACTTATACCGATGTAGGTGCAATATGCACAAATACCTTCTTTTGTGTTTGAGGTGAAAAATGAATGCAACTCTCCCCTTTATTAATTCCCCCAAAATATGTTACATACCAGTACAACCGACAAAATTTTGAACAGTGAAAACTAAAAAGTGTTTGTCAGTTTTGCAACGATATGAATATGAGAAAACAAACACATACGATTAAAAAGAATAAGAGTTGCAAATGGAAAAGCTTTTTTTATACAAATAATTTTATATCATGGCAAAAAGTAGCCAAAGTCAAAATCATCATATTTACAAAACAGCACCTTTAAGCCCCTCGAGTTTATCTGCCGAGTATATCTATCAGGTATATCCGTTGTTTCATGCAATATATTTCGTGGACTATTTTTTCACATCAAAGGATTATGAACTGAAAATATACCCATGTTTCTTTATCAACCATAAGCAAGAGACCACCCATAGATATTGCCTAACAAGTTATAATTACATAAACTAAAGATGTGTCTCAAATAAGAGAACCAAAGAAAAAAATGTCAGATCAGATCTCACATTACACATCACCTTTCTGACTTGTCCGACAATCAACCATCGCAGGGCCACAGCTCTCATCCCAGCCCGACACTGCCATGTCATAATATTTCAAATTACCAATCTCGCACTGTTTCTGAAATATAAAATTCTCAATTTTGGAATCTATTTTTAGTTTTGAAATACGAAAGTATACTTCTCAACCTAACCACCTGAGCTTTAAGTGCTACTTAACCTTGCAACATAAGATACATCACAAGTCAGAAGCTGAGGTTCAACGTATTTGTACCACACTGAACAACCACACAAATTAGAATGCAAGCAAACGAAGTACTTGAAATCAAGTTTCGAAGATAACTATAGATACAATTTCTATTTTCTAGTGTGATTTAAGCCCATGATATCCTTGTTACAACCACACTAACTAACGTTAATAGCTGGTGTAAGAGCTTAACTATGTCAAAGAATGTCTAATAGTATATCATTATTCTTTTTTGAGAAAGCAAACAGTAAATTGTATTACAGAAGTACACTGCATCTACTAAAATTAGGCAAACATATGCAAAACAGTTTTTTTTAATGAGAAAAACGAAAGAAACAACTGCAACATGTCTTATTATATACTCAAATCATGTCAGTACTCCCAATTGTTTTTCTCCTAATTTATTCAAAGAAAACAAGTACCAAATCAGTGGATGCCAATAACAATGATTTAAATGTACATACCATAAATTGCCCAAATTGCCATTCGCCTCTTTGGAGTCATGAGCAAAGTACCTGAAATGATCACCTTCCTTAAAAATTCAAGGATATTTTATTTATTCTAATGCACCCTGCAATTTCGCAAAACATTACCCAACATTTACAATCTGAAGAGAAGGAAATTACCCAAATAAAAAGTGTTAGCATACTCGGCACAAACCTCGTCGCACCGCTCATATGCTTCAGATAACAAATCCCTGGAAAGGGGCACTGATTCATCAAGAACCCCACGATTAACTCTCTCTCCCTTTTAGTTAATGTCGCTTGCTTTAACACTACTTCATACACCATTTCTTCATACTAATCATACGTGTTTGGCCCAGCTGTCGCAACCAAAGTAGCCGAAATCGAAGAAAATAAACGACAATCGCTTCTTCTTCTTCCCCATCCGTAGCTCAGCGTGGAGAAGAATTTGGTGTGCACAGGAGAAACTAACCCGAGAACCAAACCAGACATGAATGACGCGAATGATTGAAACTTCTCACAGTGTGGTTGTCTACTTAGAGATGTTCATTGTTGCCTAATGGTCAACATGTCTTTTTGGGACTTAAATTGGGCTCATCAGCCAGTTCTAATTCACATATAGATGTGAACACTTGTGTGTGTGTGTGGTGCCACGTGTCGGCATGTGAAGTCGCAGTCGGTCCAAGAGGGTTGCATGTGTGAGAAACATATGAAACTAAAAAGATTAAACAAGGGTACAAAAATTACACTGAAAGATGGAAGCTACGTGTAACACTATCAGTGACAGAACCCAAGTGAGAGAGAAGACTCGTTGCTGCTGCTTTGCCAGAGGTAAGTGATTCAGCAACACAAAATGCATCAAACACCAGTGCAACTGCTTGTTTAAAAGTAGTAGCAGCAGTACTGAACATAAGTAACATATAAGGAGAATTCAATATCACAGTCATTTGGTGAATTAAAAATATAATTTGTAGTTAATTTACTTCCGAACACTATCATAAGATTTGGTCCCTTCTAGAAGCCGAAAACAAATGCCCAGCGCTTGAGCCATATTATCCTGTAAAATACAGTAAACAAGCATAAAACTACACTTGTGGACTTCCTTGAATAAAAAGTTCAACCATTTCATGCAATTGACAACCACAATCTTCTATATTAACAAATAACACAAAGTAGTTGACTGTTTGTATAATTTCAATAAACAACAAAACTTTTGTTTACATGCCAATGACACCCACCATCTCAAAACCAAAGAAAAACAACATTAGTGGCTTTCTTTTACTGTGTGTAGACAGTTTGCATAACACTAATTACTTGGGTCTTAATTGCACAAATGATACTTAATTTGGCTACATTGACATGAATCAAAATCATTTTAGTTTATTTTTGGATTAATTATTGCAAATGTCATGTTGTGTAGGATCAATTATGCTTTTGCAAGCTCCATTGGAGAAGCAATTTCATCTTTAGGAATCTGTATCAGAAAGAAAGATATTGTCAATGGTTCTGTTAAAGCAATTAGGTTACTATAGTACTAAAAAGTTCATACTAATTCTGTTAGAAACATTAAAAAGGTTTTTCCTTTATAGTTTTATTTTTTCAAATTGAATATAACAAAACAAAAAGCCAAATTGATATTGCTCCTACAAGAAAAATGCTTCCAGGAGTTGCAAACATCACCATTGACAATATATGTGAGGGATATTTGCTTCTGCCTCCCTCCCCTTGCCAATTTGTGCTGGTTCTAACAAACTCGGTTCAACAACTCTGACACGCAACATCTCTGTGAGATGCTCAAATATAGTGCCATTTAATTTACCAAGACATCAAATTCAAAATGATTAAACAGTGTCCCTAAGAATAAAAGAGCAGAATAAGAGTTTGAAACTGAAAACAAAACCATAACAGTGATTAAGGAATGAAAACAAACCTAGGAGATATGAATGGCTGAGTCGAGGATGGGAACTACAAGCCACAAAAGACCACAAAAGCGACGCAAGAAAACAATGATGGATCGAGATTAGTACCTATGAGTAATGAGGAAGAGGGTTTTGCCTTCCTTTGTATCAGTCTCGGCGGCCACACTGATATCTTGTATTAGTAGCTAATCCAAACCATAAGGAGGAAAAGACCGAGAGAGATGACTGGAGAGGAGAGGCTTTCATACGATAGGTGTGGTCTTCGATAGAGTGTGCTATCGCCTAAGGAGAGCAGTGGAGGCGGAAGGCTAGGGTTTGTGTTTTTTTTCGAGAGAGAAGAGAGATAGCAACTGTGCAAGGGTTTTGTTCGGAGAAGAGATGAGACAATCCCGTGGGTTTCTCCCTTGTTTTGTTCACAAATCTCACTCGTCTAGAAGCGGTGAAAAGAGAGGAAGGAGGCGAAAGAGGCGAGAGAGGAAGGAGGCGATGAAGGAAATTTGGATTTAGGTTTTCTTTTTTTTTTACCGGGACGACGGTCGTAAATCTCCGCTTTTCACCCGAAAGTTCACAGGAACTGAAAGTATATCTTTTACGGCTACGATTAACAGAAATTAATAATCCAATGGTCTGTATTGATTAAAAGGTGAATAGAGGTTTGGAGTCAAAAACTCTAATCTCCTTTTAGTAGTAAGGATATATATATATATATGTTTGTTCATTTTAAAAATTTTACGAATTAATTTTAATTTTTATTATCAAGTGATTCTCATCCTTTGTAGAAGAACCCACTTTTCAATTTTCCAACGAGTGCATCTCTAACAGTATTTTTTTTCCATGAACTATTCATATAGATTGGGAAATTTTCATGAACTATTTATCCAAATCGAAATGGACCGACCCCAGTAATATCGTGCTTAAGTGGATTAAAAGGTTCTATTAGAAATTCTACATCTCCCATCCAAAGATTACCAGTAGAAACAACAAAAGATTTTCATGCAGCATCGGGAGGTTCTACTTAGAACATCATGTGACATGTGTGTTACTTAAAAGTAGAGGTCAAAATTTGGATGTTAGAAGTAAAAAAATGTGATGATTGTCAATAGAATCAGATTATTGAAAGGCAAAAACTTGTGTATTCTAAAGAAGGGTAGAGCTCAATCAAGCCCAGATATAATTAAGCATAGGTACTAATTTTGAGATCAAGCTCGGTCACAAATTTATTAAAATTATATTTACAATTCAATTTTCATTAAAAATACAAGCACAAACCCAATATATTTTCATTTTCTTGAAAATCAAGCTCAGACACTTGTCTGAATTTGCCTCAAGATAGATCCGCCACTGGGTACACTAGGTACTCTAGCCCATCTGGGTCGTTCAGTTCTTCGGAATTGGTGAAAAATAATTCCTTGAAAAATAATGCAAAAGTTAAAGTGGATCACTTTTAACTCATTTTGAGATATGAACGGTTCAAATGGACTAGAGTACTCCGTGTACCCATCGTTTGGAGTACGCTAGTTTTTGCCTTACATTTAAGGCAAAACTTGCATACTCCAAAAGATGGGTACACTGAAAACTCTAACTCATCTGGACCGTTCAATTCATCGAGATTAGTGAAAAGTGATTAATTTTAACTTTTGTTGCGTTTTCCAAAAAATCACTTTCACCAATTTTGATGAATTGAACGGCCAGATGAGCTAGAGTATCAATCTTTTGAAATACCCAAATTTTTGCCTACATTTAATTGTAAAAGTATTTCATCATTTTATTCAGTATGATTTTCGAAAAAAATCGAATTTTTTTTATTCAGTATGATTTAAATTGAAAAATTAATAGTGCGATCTTAAATTCATTGAAATCTTTAATATCAACAGTTATAGATGTGCTTGCACCTAGGCCGAAATTAGGCAAATTACCAGGGGAAAAAACCCTTTCTGAGGACTTGGTTTGAGCGTGTGAGCCTCCTTGTAAAGCAAAATTAGAAACTCGGTAGAACTTGAACTTACAATTCACGTTGCATTCCCCACAGACTAAACACATTTGTGGAATACAAGGAAATGGGTTTGAGAAATCACTTTTGAAAAAGTGCGACACTAAACGTGGAAATCAAAATGGGAATGGATTGAGAGAGCAGTGTCATGCTTTTGAGCAGGAGAAAATTCAATCCGAGTAGATTCTGTTTTTCCCTTGAGTATGCCTACGTCTACGTGGCAATGGTAAGAATTCCCAATCAGATTAAATTTTGCATCCAATAATGAGCTGCCGAACGCTACACTGTAAGATTTCTCACAATATTAATTTGCCCTTGCATTCCCATGGAATTATGGCATTCCCAACAGGACCTTATTTCATTTTTTTTTTTCCATTTATCCAGGATAAAAGAAACAAAAATGGTTCTCTCGTATCTTTTCTTAACAGTAATCTGAATTAGAAACAATATAAGCATCTTGCAACTTTGAGAAAAGGAGAAATAGAAGCTATCTTCCTGTATATTTTTCTATACATAACAAATTTGAACTAATATAATACACATAATGCGAGCCATTAATAGTGACTGCTGGAGGTAGTAAACTATACCTCCACGAAGAAATGAATGAAAATATAACAAATATTCAAGAAAAATGTTGTAATTGTGCAATGGCTTCAAGAAAAATTGTACAACGGCTTATCTTCTTGTCAGAATCTGAATTTATCTCCAGATCGCCATGTCCATATTTCTGCACATGAAACCAAAAATGATGCGTTTTCTTTATATACTCGCAGTACAACAGTAATGTCACTACTGAAACTCATAAGTGTTGTGCATGATTGAAGCTTACGAACGCTAAAACAAGACAGGCTCAGGAAACCATATAAAACCCATTCTAAGGAAGGGTACAAAATGACTGGGTAATAAACAGTAAGGTCTGATACTTATTGCAAGCTTGGGGTATCTAATAGGGTAAAGACGTGAATTGCTACCAACTTACATAAATAAAATGCATAATTGTAACAGTTAGAAAAATATTAATGCAATTACCATCTGGCATTCTTGTTGCTTCCATTACTCTCATCTCTATCCCCTTGATCCAAACTGCCATTCCCAACAAGCAGCAAACCTGAGCCCTCATCAGAACTCGTAGCTCGACCTGAGCCAGAACCCGAACACGATTCATCTGAATTACCATGATGCAGCATCTGAGAAATTCCTAACGACTTCCATGACTGCGTACCTCGTACGTTTTGTGCCCCACCAAAATCTTCCTTTGACGGCATCTCATACACCTCAGCAGATGCTGGGTCCAGCTCAACAAACCGGATAGCACACAATACCCGTTCTGGTAACTCCTCCTCACTCTGTCCCTCTAACAGAAATGCCAGGTCGACTGTCAAACTTGTTACATAACCAAATGCCAAGTGTACGATAGCATTTGCTACAATAGATGATCCAATATCCACATCCACTTCGATAAAATCTGACCCGGTGATGTACTTGCACTTAAGAGCCCTCCCTAGTATGCATATGGCCTGTTCACCAACAGCTGTTCTGACAATCCATGGTGCCTTGGCCATATTTGCAATTAGTTTAAGCCGTGAATTCTTGAATGAATCATCACCCTTCAAAAATCGATCCACCAATGACCCATCTTCAACAGGTTCGAAAGATACAAAGTAAATGATTGCACAGTAGTTATCCTTATTTGGCAGCTGCAAATTAAATGCCCAGATAAAAGGTCTGCTAGCAGTATCCATATCAGTCCTGGCTAGTTCATCAAGGGTTTTCCGTATCCGGTGATTTGGGTGGCTTAACACCTCAGAAATCTTTGAGGGGCCCTTTATCCAATCAAATCCTAGGGGTTTTAAGAGGAATTCACCTGCTGGTATCTTCACCTTGTCAGAGAGGTAAGTGGGCCCTCTCACCATGAATCTGTCACTGGATGGGGTGGCCCAGCCATTCCTACCGGGACCGTCCAGTTCAAGGTAAGGGACGGCTCCTGTAGATTGTATTTTGTCCATCCAGTCATACTCACTGGCATCTTCAAACTCATCTTCTTCATTTTGATAATCCATTAAGTGACTTTATACAAGAATTAGCTCTACAAATTTGTAAGAAAAAGTTTCATAAGGACATTGAGACATTTATGCATTAAATTGAAACTAAGGAACACAATTGTCTATGAATATTAACTGAAGCCAAGAAACCTAGTTCCAGCTCACTGCAACTATTCTAATTTCTTTCCCCTTATGTAGGGTAAATTTTACAAGGGGTAATTTAACTATCTAACATCAAACTGTACACTTTCTGGAAATAGATGAAATACAAAGAGAAAACATTGCCAAAATTACAACAGAGCCTTACCAAAATTTGAATAGATAAATCAACAAACCAAAATTAGCTATTCTCCAAACTAAATTTAAAACCACTGATCATTAGAGAAAATACCCGATCGTTGCATCACCAAATTAGCATATCCTATCTAAAGGGCTATAATTCGACCTAATTATTTCAAAAGATGATTCTTCGGCGGTACCTCTGAGTAAAAAGGATACTGATTTATAATAAAAAAAGGAAAGCAACAAGAACTAACCGATCAGAAAACCGAGCTTGGAGATGGATGGTTCTAGAGCCTCGGAATTTGTGCGCTCAAGCTTGAAGATCCAACAGAGGTAAGAAAGGTGAGTCGTGGAAGGAAGGAGGAGAGGAAGAGGAGAAGAAAAGGAAGGGGCCTTTCTCTTTAATTAATTTGATTGATTAGTGCCGGAACCATATCCTCTTACCAGAGGAGCATTTTTTTGGTACGCACTCTTAATCGGAACCATCCGATCTAATTTCAACGTTCGTGATTTAACAAAGTAAAATTCATTATGGATTATATAGTTGATGGTCGAACGTCTGATCTTAATCCGACGATTCAGATGAAAGGATGCAAAAAAAGAATTCTACATACAATTTTCTTTACATACAATAAACTAGCAGATAATAACCAATAAATGTTCTTTACAGACAATATTTCTCCAGTATTTTTATTAATGGATATCTCCGTAATCCATTGTTCCAATTTCCAGAACCTATACCAGAAAATTATGGGTGATTTCATTTTATCATTATGGTGCTGTTCTAAGGATGAGAATGATAAAAGGCCTTTTTCATGGCCCGTTAACAGTCTGTGTAGGGCCCATTTTGTATGAAGTTTGAATGTACTCCAGTTACAGTATTGGACCTAGAAATTATAGTTCAGTTCGGCCTCTGACAATTTCGTCAAATCCGGTCCGGTATAAACCGCAGGGGGGGTTATATTGGAACCGAATTCTCTGCATCTATTTTTATGGTGCTCTCTGCATTAGTTAATTTGGACTATTCGATTAGATCTGGATGGCTGACAGTTAATTATATAATTCAGAAGAACTTTTGTGTTATAAAATCAGATCCGTTCAAATCTAATCGGATGATCCAGATTAACGGTTGCAGAGAGCACTCATAAAAAATGGGTGCAGAGAATATCGTTTCAGGTTGTAGTAGGTTTTTTTTTTTTTTGAAGAGTAGGCAAATCACGGTGAGGAGAAAATGAATTGAACAATAGGTGAGGCTACTTGTACTTCACAAAACATCACATACTTAATTTTTTTGCATACGTATCTTCAATTTCAAAGTCCAAACGACTGATTCAAATCGTTGAAATCTCCTTGTAAAGCGGATTACTTTTTTTGCTATTTTTATGAGAGATGGAAAATCATATTGAGTGGTTCAGTAATCGTCAGATTAACCAACTTTTTGTTGCCTTTAAAACATAGTAAACAAATTAAAAAATATAAAATTTAGTCTCTAAGAAAATTTTAATATGAAGATCACGTTCAATAATTGAATCAGTTGTTTGAACTTTAAAATTAAAGATACATAGTCGAATTACTGCGCAAGTGGCGTTTTGTGAAATACCATAGCCTCACCCCTAAACAAGAGTCTAAACAATATTGTTTACCTGTTCTACCGTTTTAAAATTTTGGAGGAAAAAGAAGAGGAGAGGAGAAGATATGAAGAGAAATATATTCTACACAAACTTAACTACACTAGAGCTAGAATTTGAGCTTCTCTCAAAAATTGATAATATATGGTTTTTATTAAAATTAGATTCTCTATTTAATTCATGTGGCGAGTGCGACGCAAAGAAATTTAACAAATTTGAAACTTCTATATGAGAACCGCAAGAAAGTTGCCACGTCTTATCCAACCAAACATAAACGACTCAGATCAAGAGGGTAAAAGAAATAAACGATTCAGATTGAAGTATCGGCGTGTTCTTGAAGCCGACACACCGACACACCAATCTTTATACTATTTTAGATTTTAGATTTCTACTCTCTAAATTGAAGTGTAAGATTAACTTTTCTCAGTCTTGTTTTTTTCCATCTGTTCCGCTCGCTTTTCTTCTCTTTTTTTCATCAATTTCTGAATTACGATGTAAATTATAGTGTAAGAATTTACTTCAATTTCTTTTTTTCGTTTTCTTTTGGTTTGTTTTCTATTAGCTGTAAGCAGTATTTGCTAGGTGCTTGTGCAATAAGCTAGAAATGTAGCAATAAGCAATTGTATTGTCAAAAATTGTTGTTCGCATATTTGCTATTAGTCCTTTCATCTTTTTTATTGCTGATCTAGTTTATTTTATTTGACAAACAATTTTTGACTTTATAGTTTATTTTATTGCTGATTTAGTCAGGAGCGGAGCTAGCTGATCCATCCTGAAAAAAAATGTTTCAAAATTAACTATGTAATTAGAAAAAAAATTCTGAAAAATAGACTTATAATTTGAATCTTTTTTAAAATATTCATGATTTTGAACTACTCTGAAAAAAAATCGAAATGTTGAATCACCCTGAAATTTTTTCTGAATCCGCCACTGAATCTAGTTTATCTTATTGCTATTAGACTTTATAGTTTTCCTTTTTCCACATGCCCACTATTAAGTAGAGTTCAATTTTCTTATCCAACCGACGTCGTAGGTAAATAAAAATGAGTAACGTATTAGTACGTTACAAAAGAACATGTTATGTAAAAATAAACAGAACTTGTACAAATATGATAATTTCTTAATAAAAAAAAAGAATGAAAACCTTAATTTGATCAACCCCCAGGAATAAAATTAAAGCAAATCAGTTTTTATCTAACTTTGTAACCAAAAAAAAATATTGTGTAGTAATAAATCCAATGAGAAATAACTCCACCCCAATGTCTTGTAATTTGCCAAAGGAAAAGAAAATAAATTTCTGATCAATTGTTACAAAAGAAAAAAGGAAAATTTCAACTAAATGATAGAACGTTAAAAAAACGAATTTCGAAATTATGTGGATCATTAAATGATTTTAACGAATTTCGAAATTATGTGGATCATTAAATGAGACCTTAGAAGATACCTACGAGATGTGAATTTGCAAACTATGGCTTTTATTATGTGATCTTTTTTTTTTAAGAATTAGTGCAATTTTGTATCCAAATTCAGGTGGCCAACCGTAGTAGCAGTGTGGTATTACCAAGTATAGAACAGAGCCACAGACCACTACCAGAGGCATATTTAGTAACAAGAAATGGGTGTCAATGTCACCTTTTTTTTTTTGAAATTTTATGCACAACTATAATATTTTTAGTGTTAAACTTATGTTTTTGTTAATAAAATTCATATTTGAATCCCATAAAATATCCAAAATAATTCTATTGGTGAACCTCATAATTAAAATTTAACAGATTTTGATATGATTATTGTATTGATGTTAACAATAGTACAATGTTTGACATCCATTCAAAAAATTTCTGACTCCCTATTTACAAATACTGCTCAATATCTCCCAATTTTGTAACAAATTTCAGTGGTTGTCTACAAACAAAATTATATTAAGATCTAAGGGAGGAATCATGTGCTTTTGGTGAAAGAATCCATCACACAAGTACTTATTAGTACAAGGGATCTTGGATGTCACTAAATTAATATCAGTTTTACTCTGCCTTTAACTATATATATATAAGAGTAGGCCTGCAAACGAAAGACCGTTTGAGCCGTTTTCGTTTAATTTCGTCCGGACGGAACGATCAACGTCGTGATCTTTTTTTTTTGTACGATCCATTAAACGATCCTCGCAAGGAAAAAATATTTCGTTCGAATAAAGAAACAGATCGAAATGACCAAAGTTCATTTCGTTTTCGTTTTTAAACGTTGTTGCGTTTAACAGTACTGTATAAGAGATATCCGTGTGGCTAACTGTGTTATTTCATAAGGTCCATAAGGAATTCAATGAAAACTAAACTAAACTTCAATGATAAAATCTCTTCTTGCCACTTATCTTAGGTCGGAAGGAGAAAAAGGAAGGCAAAGATATCATTTTTTTCATATGTCGACTCGCTACTTGATGTGAATATACCAGAGGATGGTGGCAGAAAATTAACTGAAGGTTTTCTTTTGTTTGTTTTGGCTTGCATCTTAAAAGCTTCCAAATATGATGAAATATTAGAAAGGGTACTTTTGACTTTTGACAACTTAAAAAAAATATATGGTACACAGACATATTTGATATTTGGTTGTTACAACAGACAGACAATGACGGATTCATAGATCTAGTTAAACTGGACACAATTAAGTTCGGATATCGAGCTTGAGATCAAGTTCGAACACAATTAAAATTCACTAAAATATCATTAAAAATTATTTTTTCACTATAAAAATAACAAAAAATATACTAAATATTGCATTTTTTTAAATCAAGCTCAGGCACCAGATATATAAACTGCTTTTTCTTGGGGGCAAGCCTGGTATTTATGCAGGAGACGTTAAATATGGACAAGCATGGTATTATATGTAGATATTTTGTTTTTATTTTTTCTTGAGTTAACATTTTCTTTGGTAGAACAATAGGACAAGAGTTAGTTTATTTAGCTATGTCAATTTGGTATCAGTAACTCTAGATGAGAGGCTTAATTCTTTTTAGGATGATAGAGATTGTGATCCTATGCTCAGAATTCCTGAATGGTGGGACAGTTTGCCTCCTGCTCTACTTGCATAGAAAGCGGTGGAGTTCGACACAGTTTAATCTTGAGGAGTGGCTGCTGACCCAGCAATTTAATTCTATCTTATCTGCGTTATAATCTAATTTTACTAATAAATTAACATCGAAAAAATCAAAATTTGATAACACAATTCAATAACGCGACCGATCTTGTTGGATTGAACTTAGAACTCGAATGATACTCGAAAATTATCGGTGCAACCTGACCCGAACCCGATCCGATCTTGTCTGATCCGACTCATGATCCGAAAGTTGTCAATGCAGTCCAACTCGAAACTCAGGGGCGGATCCAGGATTCTCACCAGGGGGTTCAAGATTTACGGGTTTTTTTTCAGGGTGGTTCGAAATATTGTTTATTCTTAAAAAGTGTTTATCTTATATGGTCATTTGTAGAAAAAATTTCAAATACATGGTCATTTCTGAAAAATGTAATATATATGGTCATTTTTGAAAAAAAAATTTCAAGGGGGTTCAGCTGCACCTCCTGGGTACATGTGGCTCCGCCACTGTCGAAACTCGACCCCGACTCGACCCTTTACTCGAAAAAGACCGACGCGACCCGACCTGAAACCCAACCCGATCTCGCTCGACCCGTCCAATGACCCGAAAGTTGTCGACACATGACGACCAGAAACCCGACCCGCCCTGATCCAAACTCGTCTGATCGACCTGACTTGCCACCTCTATTTTTTAGCAACCTCTATTTCGTCCCTCTTCTTGGTCGCCCTCCACCATGTCATCACAACTTTGCTCTTCTCCAACCTACGCCTTCTAGCCTCGACCTCGACTCCGCCTCCAGGGGTGGATACAGAATTCTCACCAGAGGGGTTCAAGATTTACAGTTATTTCCAAGAAAGTTCGAAATTATGATTATTCTTAAAAAAATAATTATCTTATATAATTATTTGTAAAAAAAAATAAAATATATAATCATTTTTGAAAAAAAAATTCAGAGAAATTCAGCTGCACCTCCTGGGTACATGTGGCTCCGCCACTGCCTCAGACCTCCCTCGACTCATCTAGAGATGAGCCGCCTCAGCCCTCATTTATTTTACTTTTTATTTTTCTATAAATGGCTATGTTTGTATTGTCAATTTGTTATTCTTTTTGTTTCTTTGTTCATATATAACTAATTTTGTCTTTTAAATAATTTTGTAATTAACGAAAAATACGGTAGAATAGTCTACTACTTCAGAGAGAAAAAAATCAATTAGTTTGACTATGGATATTTTGCAGAAATTAAGAAGTTTCGCAATTAAGAATTTATATTTCGTGTACGATCAGTTCTCATTCTACAGTTCAGCACGTAGACGATGTTCGTAAAATTATCCGGCTATATATTTGATATTAGCTATTGATATCGATTTTATTATGCATCTTTAATTGAATTATCATTCACATTATTTGAGTTATTATGCATGTTATTTTTTGTAATGAAATAATTATACATGTTGTCGATTTTATTATGCACATTTAGTTGAGTTATCGTGCACATTATTTGAATTATTATGCATTTTATTTTCTGTAATGAAATAGTTATAATGTTATTTTTTGTACTGAAATAGTTATGATATAACATGTATAATAACTCAAATAATATACATTATAACTCAACTAAATGTGCATAATAAAATAAATATCAATAGTTGATATCAAATGTGATATCTACGAAACATTATTCATTAAGGGTGTGTTTGGCAACCACCACTATTCCGGAATAGAGCTCTATTCCGGAATAGGGAGTGCCAAACATGTTTTGAAAATAATAGAATAGTGGTAAATTAGGCTATTCCGGTATACCACCATATAGATGGAATAGCGAAATACACTGTTCCGTATGACTAACTAATCAAATTTATTATATTTTAATATTTCATCATTACTATTATTATTATTATTAATAATATTATTATTGTTATTATTATTTATTATTAGTATTATAATATTTCATCATTATTATTATTTTATTATTATTTATGATAATTATTATTATAATATTATTATATATTTTATTATTATTATTATTTTATTAGTATTATAATATTTCAATATTATTATTATTATTATTATTATTATTATTATTTTATTCATTATTATTTATTATTTATATTATTTATTATTAGTATTATAATATTTAATCAGTATTATTATTTTATTATTATTTATGATAATTATTATTATTATATTATTATTATATATTTTTTTATTATTCCTATTTATTATTATTATTATAATTTTATTACTATTATAATATTTAATCATTATTATTATTATTATTATTTTATTCATTATTATTTATTATTCATTATTATTTATTATTATTGTTATTTATTATTATTGTTATTATTATTTATTATTAGTATTATAATATTTTATTATTATTATTTATTATTATTATTTTTATTTTATTAGTATTATAATATTTCATCATTATTATTATTATTTTATTTATTATTATTTATTATTATTTATTATTATTATTTATTATTAGTATATAATATTTCATCATTATTATTATTCTATTATTATTTATGATAATAATTATTATATTATTATTATTATTATTTTATTAGTATTATAATATTTCATCAAAATTATTATTTTATTCATTATTATTTATTATTATTTATTATTATTTATTATTATTGTTATTAATTATTATTTATTATTAGTATTATAATATTTCATTATTATTATTATTATTTTATTATTATTTACGATAATAATTATTAGTAGTATTATTATTTTATTAGTATTATTATTATTTATTATTATTTAATATTATTATTATTTTATTAGTATTATTATATTTTATTATTATTTATTATTATTATTTATCATTATTTGTTATATTATTATTTTTATTAGAATTATAATAATTCATCATTATTAATATTTTATTATCATAACTATCAATATTTTTACTATTCCAATTGACACTTGACAAACGACAATTTTTCTCTTCAGAATAGTCAAGAATACCCTCTTCTACCACTCTTCCAAAATCACATTATTCTATTTTTACTATTCTAATTCCGCTATTCTGACGCTATTCTTTGATTTGCCAAACGGACCCTAAGAATTTATATTTCGTGTTTAGTGTTTTATAAAGTATCGTAGCCTCATCTATATATAAAGATCATTTTGTTGTATTTGTTAAGACCGTGCGCTGGAACCATTTATTCTTAAAAATGTTAAGTAATAGATATATAGATAGAGACCACGCATTTAAACCTCCCGTGTAAGTGTGTAACACAAAATATCCGTTCGAACTTACGGAACAAATTAGTGATACCCACAAAAAAGGGGAATCGGATCTCCTCCTCGTAAATCCCTGCTTGTTTCGATTTGGACCATTCAAAATTCATCTAACGGTCAAAGCATCTGCCTCTGAATCAAATCACAGCCGTCCGTGATGATCGAGCGGTCGGATCGAAGACAAGCAGGAAAGCAAACAGGAATTTACGAGCAGCAGATTCGGACCCCAAAAAAGGATGACAGCACCGCTTGTGGCAGCACATTTGATTTCAGTTCATCCAAAGTTCCTAACAAGTAACAACTATGCTACGCGTCCAGAAAAATCGCGCATTACAATGTGTTTGGATGAAGTTTAATGAGAGGAAAGAAATAGAATGGAAAGAAAAAATAAATAATTAATCTTATTTGATTGAAAATTTTAAATAGAGATGAAGGATAAAGCATGAAATGAGTTAACCTCCTGTAATAATAATTATTTATCTTCTAAATCGGAGTGTAATGAAAGTTATCTAAGAAAAATGAAGAAAAATGGAAAGTTAATTTTATTTTTTCTAATTTGTCATCCAAACAAGAAAAAGTTAAAAATTTAAACTTCTTTATCATTCCATTACATTCCCTCATACTATTTTCTTTCCTTTCCATTCACCTTCTATTATCCAAACACAGTGTTAAGCCCCTACTGAGTTATTTTTTTTCTTTTCTTGTCTCTCTTTAGCTTAGATAATTAATGCATCTATATTTAGCAAAATGAATTATTCCAAAATTTTAGTAAAAATAATGTACTTACATCTATAAAATAATAAGCTACATTTCTCTGAAAGATAACTATCTTACTCGGCTTATGAAATGTCATAATTCTGTAGAGAAAATTATTTTAGGAGAAAAAGTGTCATACTGGCTTCATCACATGAAATATTGTGTAGAAAATTTTATTAAAAGTTAACTATTACAGATGAAGACAACAATGTAAATGGTGCAAAATATTTAATATAACAATATTTTTTTAATATTGAGATGAAGTCACAATCAAAGTTCTAATTTTGTTGGCTTATCAATTAGTTTCATGTATTATTGCAATTAATTTAATCAAGTTCTGATGTCATTAATAATGCTGATAGCCAGACAGCTAGAGTAACATGCTTCTTCTTCTTCTTCTTCTTCTTCTTCTTTCTTTTTTTTTAACAAAATAATCTGCGCCTAATAGGATTTTATCAAAACTAGAATCCAAGGCGACATGTCACATGGATAATGCTAATAGTGTATTTAGGTGATAAGTCGAAGTTGACGTAACATGAAGTCAAATGTTATTTTCAAGTTGGTCATGATGTGTACACATCTTTGTTTAAATGCAAATATGCAATACTGTGGAGAAATTCAAGTGCAATACATACATCAACTAAATTGTATAAACGCTGAATGTAATAATTTAAGGAAAATAAAGCAACATTTATTTTTACTCTTTTATCTTACTATAGTATTCTTAGATAATTTAGTTTTGAAGTAACAACTAGTCATGCTAATAAAAGCACAAAATCATTACCTGTGTTGTATGCGATTTACATGAAGCTATTTTTGGAGATACTTAGCAATACCCATAAAGAATTCAAGTTCCTTTCCAAAGGAAACGGCCATAAACTGTGCAACGCGCCAACGCCATCACTTTCGTTTTTCTTTCTCCTCTTTATTTTTGTTTTATTTCCCCTTCCACAATCCACACTCCACAATCCTTTTCACACTATAAAGTCAAATGTTATTTTCAAGTCTCCTCGCTTAGCATCGCCTCTCACCTCACCACCTATCATTTCC